>PVJC01003186.1:0-72559 GCA_004026665.1 Murina feae
GAGGAAGACAACCAGAGCTCCCAGCTCTGCCACCAGCGCTGGGTGCCAACCTTGGGGACACGTGTCAGCCTGTCCCTCCAGGCCATGGTCCCCAAGCACGTACCTCTCGAGGCCAGCATGGGGGGCACCCTGTCCTCAACCCCAGATCTCAGCCGGGCTGATCGGAGGCGCTACACACACTGGTCTCTGACTCCCGAGGAAGAAGACATCAGGGATTCTCACCAAGAGCCCTGCTCACCCCCACTTCCCGCCTCACGTGCCCGGGGAGCAGAAGCGGGGCCCCTCGGCTGGACACGTGCCCCACACATTCGTAACATCGTCCACTTCCTTTTGCTGGAAAGACAGATGCAGACTTAAAGCACAAGTGAGTTTTATTTTTCTGATAAAAGATGTACAACACAGGTTTTAATTTTCTTTCCGTTTTGGGGAGGTGAGCGTATTTCACAGCTCAGTGAGACAGATGTTGTAAAAAGATGTCTGCAGTAAATTTTGATGGGGAGGCCTGACCCCAGACAGAGCTTCGGCAGCGCCCGGCGCGGAGGCCGAGCTGCAGGAAGCAGGCTGCGCCAGGGCCATAAAGTGCGGCGGGCGAGCGGGAATTCAATGGCGTGTTTTAAGAAGTCTGTGTGGCGCCCGCCCTGTAAGCCGGGGTTCAGCAGGGGGAGGGCGGGCTGGCGCAGAGCGAGGCCAGGTGGGCAGGGCTGATAACGCGGGCTCTGGGACCAGGGCAGCGGCCCATTCATCACCTGGGCTCGCCGTCCCCCGGGAGCGGGGTCTTGTCAAAGCTCAGGGCGAGAGGCCCCTCGCCTCCACCGCACCTGGGATGTGCCAAGGCGACGTCCTCAGAAGACGGATGGGAGAAGGCCCCCAACCCCAGGTGTGCCTGGAAAACTTCCCAGTTCAGCAGGCGCATCAGATAAATCATCTGCTCTGGATGAAACGCCACAGGGGTGGGGCCGAGCCCCCGCCCGCCGGCACACACAGGCTGGAATGAGTGCTTTCTTGAGCCCCCGGGGAGAGGAGACATGACTCAGGACGCGTGGGTCAAGCTCCAGCGTCTGACCGCGTGGCGGGGACAAGTGTACTCAAGCAGAACACAGCAGAGAGGAGACGGGCCCCGGGGCCCGTGTGGGCCGCTGTGTATACATGGTTTTGATGTCACCCCAGCGCAACCTACGAAACCTGCAAGTCAGGGGTTGTCGGTCCTATTTCACAGATAAGGCTCGGGAAGCACACAGCTCTGCCCCCACTGCAGTCAGGAGGCCCCTCTCCTGGAGGCTGGGCCCTCGCGTGGTGACAGTGCCCAGATGCCCTCTGTGCCTGACCTTGAGTCCCTTCACACCCAACTGCCTTCCAGCACAACCGTTTCTACAATTTTCTGATGAACAGACACCACCTGAGGGGATGAGGTGGGGACTCGATTAGAGAGAGAAACCCTGGCCAGCGCCATCCGATGCCGCAGAGGCCTCCCCGACAGACTGAACGCCTCCTCCTCAGGAAGACCCAGCCCGAAGCTCCTTACTTACCTAGAGGGAGAATGGGCCCTGGGAAGCGGGCAGTGCCCTGGAAGGTAGAGGAACGGAACCCCCGGTGAGGCAGAACTCGGCCACCTGTCCAGAGGATGCACTGGGCCCTGCGCGGGGCTGGGCATCCGGCACGCGGGCCCGGAACAGGCACGAACGCTGCACACCGACTACAGCACGGAACAGCCTGCCCAGGGCAGGGGGCTGGGCTCTCAAAATCATCCCACCAGCTGCCCCGTCAGAGAGCCGTGTGCTGCTGAGCGACCCTACGACCTGCCTCCCACGTGGCCTTCCCACAGGGAGAGGAGGCTCCGTGCAGGCACAGGGGTTCCCATTCCCCCTGCGAGAACTCTCCACCTGGAACTACACATCAACCTACACGACACCTATACACCAGTATCTTGTGAGTTTGGTTACTGTGCACCAGGCTTTTTTAACTGCTTTTATTTAAAAAAAAAAATAGTTTATTGACTTTTAGAGAGAAAGGGAGGAGAGAAAGAAACATTGATGTGAGAGCAAAACATGGACTGGCTGCCTCCTACACGCCTCCTACAGGGGATGGATCCACAACCCAGGCAGGTGCCCTGACAGGGAATCAAACCGGCAACCTGTTGGTGCAGGATGATGCCCAACCAACAGAGCCACGTGGCCCAGGGCTGTGCTCCAGTCTTTAAGAGAGGACCAGCTCGGGCAGAGATGGGCCCTTGGGGGCCTGTGCAGGTATGTCCCCGAGAGAAGGGGCAGCGCGTGTCCATCAGAGACATGTACGTGAATGCGCAACACGGCTTTCTGCCCAGCACTGGCAACCCACATGCCCGTCGGCAGGAGGACGGGACACAAACTGTGGCAGATCCACACCACGAATATCACACGGCCGTAAAAGAGGAGCCAGCTGTTGGCACACCCACTAATGAGGACGAATCGCAGGTCTGAAGTAAAAGGCGCTGGCACACTGTGTGCCCCTGTTCCTATGACGGTCAAGAAGAGACTAAACAAACCGATGAATAACTAGCTTTAACGGTACTGACTGGCAAGGGTCTCCAAGGAACCTTCTGGGGTGATGGCAATGATCTACCTATCGATCAGCCTGAGGCGCGGCTGGATGGTGTACGCAGGCGCTGACCGTACACGAAGGTCTGTACACTAGGTCTGCGTCACTGCAGCTCTGCCCCGTGGAAACTGAACGTAATGAAGAAAAGGTGTGGGGTCTTCAAGGACCAAAGCTGGGACCCCAAGCAGAGGCAGGTCCAGCTGAGGCAGCACCCCCAGGTGGTGGTCTTAAACACATGCCCCTACGTCTTTGATCCTCTTCCCTCCCTCGGAATGTGGGCTGGACTCCACGACTTGACCTACACCCTGGGATCAGGCAGAAAACACGCTGCTCCACTTGGAAAACCAGGTCATGGGGAGGCATGGTGGCTTCCGGCTGGGTCTCCTCTCTCTCCTCGTCTTGGATCTCCTGCTCGGGGGATGCCAGCTGCCATGTTCTGGGGACATTCAAGCAGCCCTGCGGAGGCCCCGTGGTGAAGAACTGGAGGCCTGTCGCCAACAGCCATTTCACGTGAGTGAGCCCCCGGGAATGGCTCACTCCGGGCCTCCCGAGAACCCTGAGCCAGGACCACCCCGCTACGCCACTCCCACGCCCCTGACCGCCAGGAGTGAGGTGCTTGCTGTTGGAGCCACTCGCTGGCTACGCAGTGATAACTAAAACCATGGAGGTCTCCGAGCTGCCGTCCGACACCAGCCGGGGGCTTGGCGCCCGGCGCTGGGGTGCCTGGGACCAGGCTGCCCTCCTCCCACGCCCCGGATGGCACACTGGAGCTCAGGCAGCCCCACCTGCCATCGTTTCTGACCTTTACCTGGCATTGTCCCATTGGATGACCAAATTCTCCACGCAGTTTCCTCCCCTGCGGAGAAGCTCCGGGACAGGGCCCTTCCCTGTCTCACTCGGAGCCAAACAGTGCTGCTCACAGAAAGCACTCAGCAAAAATGGAATGACTGGACGAGTGGGCAGCCCAGCAGAGGGACAGAGACGCCGCAGGAGCCCGGGAATCCCTAGCCTGTCAGCTTCACGAGATCTGGAAGTTTTCAGAGGCACCAAGGAATGGACTCTAAAAATTGAGACAGATGTGAGACTGGTGCCTGGGCCCCAGGCCTTCCTAGCTCCTTCCTACCATCCTGGGTTACCGTCCCGGACAGGGGGAAGCCAGGCTCCCGGTGGGACAGTGCCCCTCCCGGGGGACTTTGCCGCCCCCTCCTGCTCCCTGCCCTTGATCCGTGTTCTGGGCCAGCGCTGAGAGCATGATCAGCACTCCCTGTGCTCACAGAGCAAAGGCAAGAGCGTTCTGCGGGCGCTTTAAGATCCCAGCGCAGGCCAAGCGATTCCTGATGGGGGTAAGTCATCTTCAACTCTACCTCCAATCCGGAGAGGATGCCCTCCCTCTACCTCCAACCGAGGCCGCCCAAGGCCTGCCTTCTCAGCCTCATTGGCCAAAGCCCCTCCACAGGCGGGCGCAGCCAATGAGCTGCTTTCCCTGCCCTTTTGAAAGGGGATCCAGCGGGGAATGGCCACCAGGGCCCAGGGAGCAGACCCTGAAGGGCAGGGGCAGCTGGAACCGGCAATCTGGGCTATTTGGGGCTCTGCAGGTCAGGCTGCCTCCCTTCCCGGCTCTGTGCGGGAGGGGGGCGGGGGCAGAGTCCAGCTCTGGGACTCCTGCCCGTCCTGTGGGGGTGATGTCACTGTTCTCACAGACACGATGCCCCATCTCTGCCCTGCTCCCCAGTCGCTCTGCCCTGTGAACCCCAGGAATGGGGCAGGGACTGTTAACAAGTGGCAGGAGGCCAGTGGTGAGGGCGAAAGGGCACCAGACCACGTGCCCAGAGAGGCAGGCCTTACAGGGAGGAGGTGGAGGTGGGACAGGCCTGCCCAGGGAAGCCACTCCTTGGGGGCTATCTGATCCCACCAGGTGGGACACCAGGCAGGGAGCACCCCCTCAGCTCATTCCCTGCCACTGGGCCTAAGACGCCGCCACCTGAGGAGCCATGCTATGCAAAACTCGGGGAGTTCAGGAACCTAAGGTCAGCTCTGCCACAAACACCCATGTGACCTTGGGCTATTCCGCTCAAGTACTGGGCCTCAGTTTCCCTCCTGCACAACGGAGCAAGGTGGTAGGTCCTGGATGACCTCTGTGGGTGCCCTGTGACCCATTCCAGTGGGGCAAGGCCACCTTCTTCACGCCGCTCCCGACAGGGGACCTGGACCCGGTGGGGATGAACTGGTTTGTGGGGCTGGGAACGCAGGGGGTGGGGGGAGGCGTGGCTGTGAACCGGGGCGTCCTGACCAGGGTATGGGAGGGCCTCAACTTCCACGGGTCTCAGGAGGAAGAGCCTGCTGGTGGGGTGCCGTCCGGCCGCGGAGCCCACGTGGGGCGGCCCTCGCCCGCGTCCCCTCCAGCTCGCACTTACATTTTGCCTCCTTCCAGTCGGTGGAGGTGTTCAGGTCCACCTTCGCCGCCATGGCCAGGGGCGCCCAAGTGCGCACCCCAGCTCTCCGCCCCACCGCCGCCGCCCCCCAAGCCCCAACTCCCGCTGGGGTCCGCGTGGCCCCCGCCAAGGGGCCCGGCCAGGGGCGCGGGGCGCGGAAGAGCTGCCCCGCGGCGCGCAGCTGAGCCAGGCGGCCGGACACGCGGCTCCGCAGAGACATGAGCGGGCGGCGCGCGGCTCCCCGCCCCCTGGGACTCCGATGACGGCGCTCTGGGGAGACACCCCCTGTTTACTCCGGAACCGGTGGCGCTGCCAGCCCCGGCGACCTGCTCCGAGCCCGCGGGCGGTGCGGCCAGGACCAGCCGCTGTGCCGCGGAGCACCCTGGGACTTGTAGTCCCGCCGCCGGCCAGGGCCCCGCCCTCGTCTGCACACGTGCGCGCCCGCCAGGCCCCGCCCACTCCCGGCGCCAGCTCCGCGCGGCTGCGGCCCCCGCCCCACCCCCCATCCCGCACCCAGTCCCCCGGAGGCCGGGTCGGGCTGTCCTTGGGGAGGTGACAAGTGACGCGAACAGGTACCGGTTCCGGTTCGGCGACTTTCCCCGTGCAGACGTGCCGCCTCCTCTCCGCCCGGGGCGGACCGATGAGCGGCCGGAACGGAATCTAGTGCAGCCCCGGGAGGCAGGGGGACGCAGTGGGATTTGAAGGTCGGAAACTTGGGGGCCAAGTTACGTCCGGGGAAGAATTGGGGTGATTTTTTTTTTCTTTATAGTTTTCCTAGTATTTTACAAAAACTGTGAAGATGGATGTTTAACATACTTTTATGTCTTTCTATACTACCAATATAGTCGTGAGTATTTTTATAACCAGCTTTGCCCCCCCCCCCCCAGGGTACCCTGGCCCCTTGCAACTTATGGAGGTGGGAGGTGTAAATTATAGACACAGCATTCTGTTCGGGCTAGTGGCAGACCTGCCCCGATGCTCATGCCTCCGGTGCTGAGTGGCAATGACTCTGGACAGGGCTGTGGGCTCCGTGCTCAGAAGAGGATCAGTGCACACGGCCAGCGGGAGGAGGGCAGTGGTTGGCCTTGGGAGTGAGGGCAGAGGGGAGAGGTCAAAAGTCAGGGGCCTGCGTGGCTACGTGGACAGAGTCAGCCTGTGGACCATAGAGTCCAGGGTTTGATTCCCATCTGGGCGCCTGCAGGAGGCAACCAATGGATGTGTCTCACATCGATATTTCTCTCTGTCTTTCCCTTCCCTCTCTCTTCCACTCTCTCTAAAAATCAATGGGAAAATATCCTCAGGTGAGGAGTTTAATTAATTAATTAATTTTTTTTTAAGTCAGGGGCCAGGAAGGAAGGTCCAAGGGCCTCCACCATTCTAGGACCCCCAGCAAGGCCTGTGCCCTCTCCCAGAAAGGTCAGTGAGATGAGTTCAGGACGTGGGACTCAGGCCTCCGTGCCCAAGGTCACCTCTCCACTTGCCTCTTCTCAGAACTCAGCAGCAAGAAGGGCCTTGCCACCTACAACCAGTACAGCAGCCATGTAAGGGCACTAGCACACTGTCCATTCGCTCCACCTCCACTAACCTGTTCCGTGCTCCCACCGCCCGCTGAGACAGCTCTACCCCATGGCACAGACAGCAGCCATACTGGCCCAGGTCAGCATAGCCTGCGGGGATTGAGCCCAGGCTTCGGTCCAGGGTGTTTGGTTCCCATCTGTGGTCTGGAAAGCGGTTGCACAGATGTCACTGATTCGGTAAATGATGTGAGTGACCCCGTGTACTAGTTTTCTATTGCTGCTGTAACTAATTGTTGCAAATTGAGTAGCTTAAACAACGCCACGTTATCTTAACATTCTGTAGGGTGTAGGTCTGACTTGGGTCTCCCTGGGCTGACATCAGGGTGTCAGCAGGGCTGTGTTCCTTTCTGGGAAGTTCCAGAGACCACCCACATTCCTTGGCTCTCGCCCATATCTCCGAGTTTCAAAGCAGGCAATGGAGTACCTCTGACCATCCTCCCATGGTGGCCTTTCCCTCTGCCTCTCTCTTGCTTATTTAGTTCATTTTCAAGGACGTGTGTGATCACATGGGCCCACCGGGATAACCCATAACAATCTTCCTATTGAAAGTCTGCCGAATTCCGCCTGCAACCTGGGAGTCATCCCACATGCCAAGGTTATGGGTTTGAACTCTGGTCAGGACACATCAAGAATCAACCAATGAATCAGTGGAACAACAAATCGATGTCTCTCTCCCTTCTCCTCTCTCAAATCAATTTTAAAAATTAAATAAAATAGCCCTGACCGGTTTGGCTCAGTGGATAGAGCGTCGGGCTGCGGACTGAAAGGCCCCAGGTTCGATTCCGGTCAAGGGCATGTACCTTGGTTGCAGGCACATCCCCAGTAGGGGGTGTGTAGGAAGCAGCTGATCGATGTTTCTCTCTCATCGATGTTTCTAACTCTCTATCCCTCTCCCTTCCTCTCTATAAAAAAATCAATAAAAATATATATATAAAGATTAAATTAAATAGCCCTAGCCAGTTTGGCTCAATGGATAGAGTATTAGCCTGAGGACTGAAGGGTCCCGGGTTCAATTCCAGTGGAGGGCACATAATCGGTTGCAGGCTTCATCCTCGGCGTGCAGAGGCAACCAATTGTCTCTCTCACATCGATGTTTCTCTCTCCCTCTCCCTTCCACTCTCTAAAAAATCAATGAAAAAATAACCTTGGGTGAGGATTAACAACAATAAAAAATTAAATAAAATTAAAAAGCAAGCCATGGGTCAGGACTTGGTTTGTGATTTCAGCCGAGAGGCCTGACCACACACCTGCGCGCATGTGGACGGAAGCTGGATTCCCACGGGACCTCGCCTCAGAGCGTTCGGCAGGACCTTATGGAAAAGGTAAAATTTTGCTGGGTACCAAAGGTGTGTGTGGAGGGCGGGTGTTATTTCAGGCCGAGGGACGCACAGAAACACAGGCGTGGAAGTCTGTGGAATGGCAAATCTTCCAGTGGGGATGTAGCACCAGGCGTTGGCAGTTGACGAATTTTAATCCTGGAGAGGGAGGGGCTTTTGTGAGAGAAAAGCTACCCACTGCTGCTCATGTTTAAATTAATACTGTTTATTAAACTTATAAATTAAGAAAGAACTAGTTTTTCTTACACATGCAAATACAAGTTGCAAATCTAGTCCTCTATAAATCTATTACTGTTCGTATAAAAATAAGAACAACTACTTTCATTTATTCTTTGATAAATATTTAATTAACTCACAGGTTCAGTAGATTAAGTTCTAAAAATGAATGCCAATTACAAACTTAGGTAATTAAATTCCCTAATAGATTTAAACTACATTGTACAGAGTTGAAATAGCTATTCCTGTCAAACACCTCAAAATCTTAACAGAAGAGCTGTAGCCGGTTTGGCTCAGTGGATAGAGCACCAGCCTGTGGACTGCAGGGTCGAGGGTTCAATTCTGGTCGAGGGCACATGCCTGGGTTGTGGGCTTGATCCCCAGTAGGGGGTGTGCAGGAGGCAGCCGATCAATGATTCTCTCTCATCATTGATGTTTCTATCTCTCTCTCCCTCTCTCTTCCCTCTCTGAAATCAATAAAAATGTATATATTTTAAAATCTTAACAGAAGAGGCACTTCCAACAAACATTTTTTCCTTTTTGTTCTTTTTTTCTTTTACAAATAGAGAGTGGGTGAAGGACTGAGGGTGCCCTCCCAAGCTAAGCCTATTTTTTTTCTAATCAGTTAAACAATTCTCATCTCCTAATAAATTAAACTTATAAATATGGTAAATCAGTTCTCTTAATTATTCAAATGCCGTTTATGATTGCCTCCTTTAATTTTTTTTATTTTTGTTAATCCTCACCCAAGAATATTTTTCCCATTGATTTTTAGAGAGAGTGGAAAGGGGTTGAGGGAGAGAGAGAAACATCATGTGAGAAAGACACATTAATTCGTTGCCTCCCATGCCTCACCAGAGCCCCTGGCTGAACCTGCAATCCAGCTACATGCCCTTAACCAGGAATCGAACCCGAGACCCTTCCCGTGGACGGGTCAACACTAACCACTGAGAACCCTGGCCAGGGCCGAGCGTGGGTCCTTTTATATTGTTTAAGTTACCTATTGCTGGGGATTGAACTGAAAAGTTACTGGCTTAAAGTACTAACCAGGATGCTGAGTCAGCAGTTGGGCTGGGCTAAGTTAGAAGGTTCATCTGCTGGTCTTGCCTGCATCACTCCCAGGGTTGCCGTCTCTGACCACCCAGCTGGGACTGGGGGCCCCAGGATGGCCTCCCTCACGTGATTGGCAGCTGATGCTGGCTGTCAGCAAGGCCCCTCAGGCCCGCTCTAGGTGGTCTCTTACCCTCCAGTGGGCTAGACTGGGCATCTCCATGGCATCATGGTCTCCATGGCCCTGCTCCAAGAGGGTGACACCAGAGGCTGCAATGCCTCCTGGAGGCCTGACTCTGAAGCCACACTATGTTACCTCCATCACATCCTGTTGGTCAATGCAGCCTATATTTGAGGGAATGAAGAGAGATGATGGAAGGAGCAGTCAATCCCATTGCAAAGGGTGGGCGTCAAGGGGCAGGAGGAATTATTACAGCCGTCACTGCAGGCAGCCTACCACTCACACCCTCCAACGAAGTCACAGACCAAACAGGGCAGATGGACTGCATATGGCGATGCACAAACCGTAGGCCCTGCCCGAGTCTGACATGGGAGACACTTGGTCCACAAGCGGACAGTGCAAGTCGGTTCAGGCGGCGCTGAGAGCTGCCCAGAGAACGAGTCCAAAGAGCAGGAAAAGGCTCAGCTGAGAGCAGCTCGATTCTTCCCCTCCACATGGCCTCAGCTCCGGGGGCTCAGGGGTGACTGGGTGGGGCTGGAGGGTCCAAGACAGCTTCCCTCACACGCCTGGGCTGGGATGGTGAACAGCTGGGCTATCCGTGTGGCAGCTTGGGCTTCCTTGAACCATGGCTACCTCGGGACAGTCAGACTTCTTACATGGCGACACAGAGCTCCAAGAGTGAGAGTCTCAAAAGATAGGAAGTGTAAGCTGCCAGTGTTATGGGGCTTGAAAATGGGTACAGTACCACTACCCCTGTATTCTATCGGTCAGCATAGGCCCAGGGCCCACCGAATTCAAGGGGAGGGGACAAACGCCCCCACCACACACACCTTTCAGTGGGTGTGGTGTCGCTGAATTTGCGCCATCTTTCATCTCCTGCAGTGCCCCTCACAGCCTTCTCCTGCTATTGGGTGTCATCTTATGCACTGTGGTCATCTATATTTTTTTATTGATTTCAGAGAGGAAGGGAGAGCGAGATGGAAGCATCAGTGATGAGAGAGAATCATCGACTGGCTGCCTCCTGCGTGCCCCGCACTGAAGATGGAGCCCACAACCCAGGTATGTGCCCTGACCGAGAAGCGAGCCGTGACCTCCTGGTTCATAGGTCGACACTCAACCACTGAACTGGCTGCACTGTGGTCAGTTTAAACCTGCTTGTCATGTAGCAGGTCTCAGTCTCAAGCCTCACCCAAGCTCAGGTGGTGCAAGAAATACATTTAACATTTCCCAACCTCAGTTCTGTTTACAGTTGGAGCCAAATACTTTGGGGAGTCACCTGGCGCACTCCAGGCTGTTCAACAGCATCCCTGGCCTCAGTAGCGCACCCACCCTCCAAGTTATGACACAAAAAAAGTCTCTGGACATTGCAAAGTGTCCCCTGGGGGCAAAGTCACCCCTAGGTGAGAACCACTGCCTCGGGGCCCACTCGTTCTGACCCCAAGCCCCCATCCTACCTACCCAGCTGTCAGGATACTTTATCCCAGTTATGACGGGAGCCCCTTCTCTGCCCAGGGGCTCCCAAACTGGGGCAAGAGCGTGTGATGCCGTTAACCTTGGCAGGAGCAGTGGTCCACTGTCCATCAATGGCCGTCGTCGGTGTCCTCACTGGGCTCAACCCGGTGGTCACCTGCATTCAGCAGCTCTCCTCTCATCACCACCCCAACGCGAATCTCTCGGGATAGGCCTGAGAGCCCGGCTGGGGATTCCCCAGGACTCTGACCCCCCACCAACGCAGGGAACCAACACTCCTCTCCCGTCCCCAGTCAAAGCTAGGAGATGGCTGGGGACTGCGGAAGGGGCTGCGTCCAGCTGGCAGTGTTTGCTGATGAACCGAACGTGGCTGTGACAGACAGGAGTCAAGGACGCGCCTCCGAAGTTTCCACTATGCGTCCAGGAATGGTGAGGCCGTGATGAGAGGGGAGTCCAGGGAGGAGCAGCTAGGGGGAGGATGTGAGGAGCTGCGATTTGAACACGTTGGGAGGTCTGTGGGCCTTCCCAGGGAGGCAGCGAGGAGGCAGCTGGGTGGACAGTCTGGAACTCGGGTGCAAGGCCTGAGCGGAAGATGGCAGTGCGGGAGTCCTCGAGACGGAATTTACAGCCACGGGGCTGCCTGAGGTCACTCCGAGAGGCAGGGTGGATGGCGAGGTCCCGGGCTGGGCTCTGGGGCTCTCTGAATAATTTATTGGATAATAATTACCACCGTCTTATTCCTTGAAGCATCTGGCCCGGTGCCTGGCTCTCCATAGAAAGGTCGCCGAATTGAGCAGAACTCTGTGGCACTTCATTTCCCACCCGTTTTGCCTGCTGGCCAGGGCTCAGATGCTGTCTTAGCGGGAGAGCTGGAAGTTAGAACCATTCAGTTAAGTGGGAAATGAAATATTCTTTAGGAATTTCTCAGAATCAGAAGGGAACTGTGCCCTCAAATTCCCACTCTAACAGTGGAAGTTCTTGTAAAAAGAATCCCACGTGCTGCAGACCCCAGAAGTCAGAGCTGCAAGGCTCCCCTCACCTCCGCTCCCCAACCCCAGGCTCAGCTGCCTGAGGTCCAGGTGGCTTCTTCTTCCTGATCTTGGGAGAACTTTTCAACGGGAAGTTTGCTCTGCAGAGAACTTGGCCGCACGCACTGAGCCCTGCGGTCTGTCCTCCACTCAGGATGCCAGGACGCCTGCGTGGACAAAGGCTGCCCTCGCCACCTTGCTCCCCGCCACGAGAGCGGCGGCACTGGAATAGCACGAATCACGAACCCTGACGCCCAGGACGCCTTCTGGAGCTGCTGCTGGTGTCCGGGGAGCCGGGGAAGGGGACCCTGCCCCCTGCCCTTCCAGGGGCTCCGAGTTCATCAGCCATCTGGAGAAGCCCGGTCGGTGGGAATGATGATAGCGGACATTTCTGACTGCAGATGTGGCTTTACCATGACGCTGACTCAGCTTACGCTTTAGGGTCTCCCCTCTGCACCCCTTCTGCAGCTCCATACCTCGTGTTTTAATTTGCATTCTTTTCTGGAAGAAGGCTCTCACATTTTTCTAAGTGTCAGGTCTGACAGGACCTGAGTTTGGGTTATTTTGTTTAATCCCCGTAGTAACGTTGGGAAGCCACTGGCACGTCATTATCCCTTTACAGACAAGGTCATAGAGCACGGGAAAGGCATCTTTGGGTCCCTTGAAAATTCCACGCTTCAGCCCTGCACCCTCCATTACCCTTCCTGGCACCCGGTCCCTGGCTGGCTTCTCCTCCCCCAGGGCTCAGGGGCCTTCACTATCCATCCACCTCCCTGGTCATTCTCTGTCCCTTACCGTTTGCTTTCCTTATAAGTCTATAATTATCTTCATCTGTGCATTTGTTTGTAAATGTATATATTTTTATTGATTTCAAAGAGGAAGAGGAGAGGGAGTTAGAAACATCAATGATGAGAGAGAATCATTGATCAGCTGCCTCCTACATGTCCCCCCCCCCCCCCCCCCCCCCCCCCCCCCCCCGCACTGGGGATCGAGCCTGACACCAGGGCATGTGCCCCAACCAGAAATCGAACCATGACCTCCTGGTTCATATGTGGATGCTCAACCACTGAGCCACGCTGGCTGGGCTGTGCAATCATTTTTCTGTAACAAATGCAGATAGTGCTTTCCCTGTCATCAGGCATTGTTCCACTTGCTTTACAAACATCAGATCATTTCATCCTCACAACTAATCTGACATTGAAACTTTCTCATCCCCGTTTTAAAATGGAAGAAACTGAAGCACAGATAGGTCAAGTAGGTTGCTTAAAGTCACACAGCTGATGAGTTTAAGTATCATCTGACTCTCCCATTAGAAGACAAGAGCCATGTAAGCAGAAGTTGCGCCTGTGAGCTGCCTTTTTTACTGCTGAGCCCCTGCGCGCAGAGCGCCACACGTCATAGGACTATATAAAAACACGTGTCCAGGTCACAGAGAGGAACAGGAAAGAAGCCTGGAGACAGGCTGTGAGGGGAGATGATGGAAGGCTTCGAAAGGCCACCAGAGACAGAGGTCGGGCTGGTCCAAGGCACAGCAGTGGGATTGGCAGGTGTGATCTGAAGAAAGTACCAAGAAGAAAGGGAAGGTCTTGCAAATGTATCCGATGAATGAGAAAGCAGGCCAAACGCCTCAGAGCCATGCTTGTCTCCTCCTTCCTGCTGCGTCCAATGCCTCAGTAGGTCCGTGGCTTCTACAAAGTGCATCTGAATACAATTCCAGCCCCCCCCCCCCATGCCCTCTTCATCTGCACAGCAGCTAGAGGGAGCTGATGAAACGAAATGGATCATGTCCCTCTTCTGCTCAAAATCTGCCAGCATGTCCCACCATGAACACAATGTCCTCCCACCTGCAGGACCTGGCTCCTCCTGCCTCTTCCCTGCTCCCTCCATTCTGGCCACCCCAAGGCAACTGCTACCCCAGGACCTCTGCACGGCTATTCCCTCTGACTGCAAAGTTCTTCCCCAGACTTCTCATCATCTCACTTCCCAGTGTCTTTTCTCAATTGTTAGCTTCTCACTGAGGTTTGCCCTGGCCCCCCACCCAGCGCTCCTGGCATCCTGTCCCCGACACGTTTCTCTACTGCGCTTATGCAGATACACTACATAAACTTTTAGGTTTGTTTCCTTCGCTAACACAAACACCACAAAAACAGGTTTTAGTTCGTTTTGTTCACTGATTTCCCCCAGGGCCCACAATTACACCCGACACACAACAGAGCATGCGATGTTCGATGGGTTAATGAATGCGTTTGTGACGGGACACATGGGTAGCCCAGGGTGCCGAGAAAGCCAGTGACAGGTGGACAGAAATTAGTGTTTGTTTGGGGCCAGTTGCCATGGAACCTTGACAGCCCCATCTCAGCCAGAGAGAGAGGAGGTAAACCTGGCAGAGGGAGCAGCTTGGAGGCCGGCCCAGAGCCCAGGAGCCCAGCTAGTTCAAGGAAGGAGGGGTCTGTGTGCCTGGAGTTCTGTGCTGAAGGTGAGGGGCAGGAAAAGAGGGGCAGGAGACGCAGGCCTGCCGAATTAGACAGGCCCTGACCCCAATCTGAAGTCTGGAGGTCAGTGGTTCTCAACCTTCCGGCCGTTGCCGTTTAAATACAGTTCCTCATGTTGTGTCCCAACCATGAAATCATTTTCGTTGCTACCGTTATGAATTGTAAATATGACATGCAGGGTGGTTATGAAATGTAAATATCGGACATGCAGGATGGTCTTAGGCAACCCGCTGCTCCAAGTGTTCGGCAAGGGAGGGAGTTAGCAGCCACGTGCATCTGTGGTGACTTTGGCCACAATGTCAAGTCAGCCGGGCGGTGGAGGAGGCTGTGGAGACACGCTGTTGGCGTGGAGGGCACAGAGGACATGTACAGCCCTGGGAAGGGCCCATCCTTCCATTCCGAGCCCTTTCTGTCACCTTCCTGGGTGCCTGCTCTGCCTCAGGCACTTGGGCCGCGGTTTAGGGCGCTCCCCGACCGCCCCCCGGCCTGGAGGTGGTCAAGCTCCACGCTGCGGTCTTTGTTTCCTTCACCCCTTTACGTACAAAGCGTGGAGGGGAGTAGTTCCCTCCCAATAGGTGCTACACGCTGCACAGGAACCCTCCTGGCCCTAGGTGACCAACCCTTCACCCCGAAGTTCGGAGGGTCTCTCCACGGAGGGGACTCGGCCGCCACCGGCCCCGCCAGCGGGAGAGCCCGGGTCTGTCCTCCCCCGGCCCAGCCTTTCCCGCCACGCCGTCTTTTTGAACATTCAGATCCGAACAGCTGGGCTCCGGGTAAAGGCCGCCCCTGACGGTCACCCTCACCACTGGGTCCCCCGAGAGCCCGAAGCACGGGCGAGAGACAGAGGCTCTCTGCGCTGGGGAGGTGCGAGTCAGACAGAGTCTTTGGCCGGTGCGCAGTAGCCGGAAGCGGAAAGTGGCCCGGAACCCAAGCGTCCCCCACAGCCCTCCGAGCTGCCGGAGCCACAGCGGCAAAGGAAGGCTGTCGCTACTCCCTTAGAAGGGCAGCGGTGAGAACCTATCGGCGCAAAGTGCTGGCAACTCTCCGCCCAATTACATTTTTTTTTCCATCTGAAGGCGTTTCTGTCATGAAGTCTGTCCGCCCAATGGGAAATGTGGAAATTTCCAGAAAGAACAGGACCAATGGGCGCGGCCGGCGCGGCCACGATTAGCGGAGCAAGTAACCAATCGCTGTCCCAGATTTCCGGCCCGCCCTCCAATCGGGCAGTCTAAGGTGGGTGGGGCCTATTTGGGAGCACCCAATCCCGAGGCGCCTTGGAGGCAGGGCCAAGGGATTACTCCCTGCTGTCCAATGACAGGGAACCGAAGGTGATGGGCTAGACTTTAAGCCAATAGTAAAGAAGCATAGAAATCCCTTAGAGGAGCGTGACCAGTGAGCAGACGAGAAAGGGGCGGGATCCCGGGGTCCCGGCAGCTTCTAGTAGGTTCCAGAAGGCGGCGCGTGCGGTTGGGAACGCCGAGCCGACGGAGTCGATTCTACCGCGTTCCGGACTGAGCTATGGAGCAGGTGAAGAAGGAGGGGCAGGCTGAGGCCCAAGGACCGCTCCGGGACCGGCCCAGGCCGGGCCACGGGTGGAGAGGCCGGGCGGGCACCCGATCGGGGCGAAGGGGTGGGCCAGCGGAGCAGCGAGAAAGGCGAGGGCGTGAGGGCCGCGGCCGGCGGGCGGCGAGCGGTGGAGCGAGGCCGGGCCGCGGGGAGCGCCGGGTCCACTCGGTGTCGGTCGCCTTCCGACTCGGCGAGCGGAGCCGAGGGTAGACGACAGTTCGGCGTGAGTCCGGGCCGCCACCGCGAGAGGGGCCTGCGGCCGGGTCCCGGAGGCCTCCCGGGAAGTGGCCCCGGGCTAAGCGGGGGGCGGGAGGCTAGAGCCAGGGCTCCGGGAGCGATGGAGGTGGGCGAGGGGACTCGGAGGAGGCACGAGGGTCGGGTCTCCATCGGGGAGCGCGGCCTCTGGGAGATGGACGAGAGAATGCCGACCAAGGGGCCCCCAGCACTTGGCCACCGCTCACTTGGAGGCACGCAGGCGGCGGGGCCGGACACGCTGCAAGTAGCCCAGGGGCTCGGGAGCCGTTTGGGGGAAACACGCTGCTTTTCTGTGTCTGGAACGCGCGATGGAAGAGTGGGGAGCGGAGGGATGACGAGCAGCAGGCCGACGGCTTCGCCTGATGCAGGGAAGGGGAGGTGCCGCAAAAGTCCTTGGAGCGAACGCCGTCCCTGCCAGGGTTTCACAAATCCATGTGCGGCCCTCCCCCTCCTCGTCTTTTTTTTTTCTTCCTTCCTTGTGTGTGTGATTCTAGAGGAACCGAGGACAGACACTTCTGAAAGGTCGGTTTCTGCTTACACGGCGCGGAGGGCGTCGCTGTAGAAAATGTAGATTCTGTGGATGAGCATTTGCCTGCCTCTCTGCTCAGCGTGTGCGGGGCGGCGGGCGGGCTGGAGCTGGTCACGGCCCGTGGCTTCATCGTGTCCCCGGGCGCCGGGGGCTGTGAAAGGCCCGCAGAGGTTATGTTCCCTTGGAAGCTGTCATTGTGCTGCGGTGATGCATCTGGAGGGGGACGTGGCTCGTGTTTTCGGTGTGATGGACCGAGAGGGACCTTTGGCTGCAGGATAGCCATTGTTCCTTTGGTCACATCTCGAGTCTCTCTGCTAAATTAACGCAGAAAGTGAAATCGGAATGGAGAAGTTTAACTGTGTTCACCCTGGTGGTCATTAAATTCTGTCTGGGAATAACTAGGCTATGGTATAGGCAGGAGATTTCTGGAACGAGAAACACGTCATTCTGTTAAATTTTTTAAAGTTTTTCTCCCCCCCCCACCCCACCCCCGCGTTTACCAAAGTAAAATGAATTGGGGGGAGGGGGGAGTAAAATTACACCGCCACTTACAGAGGTCTGTGTACAGGGAGATTGTAAATGAATGTCTAAGTGTGGGATTTCAGATTTACCTTGGCAACTGTGCAGGTGACCTGGCTTTTTTTTTTTTTTTTTAATACGTATATTTTTATTGATTTCAGAGAGGAAAGAAGAGGGAGAGAGAGACAGAAACATCATGATGAGAGAGAATCATGGATCGGCTGCCTCCTGCAAGTCCCCCACTGGGGATGGAACCTACAACCCGGGCATGTGCCCTTGACCGGAATCGAACCTGGGGCCTTTCAGTTCACAAGCCGACACTCTATCCACTGAGCCAAACTGGCCAGGGCAGTATGTTCTTTTTTTATGGGTATGTGCCCTGACCAGGAATCAAACCCACAACCTTGGCATATTGGGATGATGCTCTAACCAACTGAGCTACCCAGCCAGGGCTTGGCCTGGCATTTAGTTCCAGGTGTTGCTAGAATCTGTTGTCTGGCTTAGTTCAGCGGCCCGACTCAGTGAGGGAGCGAGGACCTAAGAACCAGGAGGTCACTTCCATTCCAGTCAGGACACACACCCGGGGGCAGGCTCCATACCCAGGGTGGGTGTGCAGGAGGCAGCCAGTCAATTATTCTCTCTCATCACTGATGTTTCTCTCTCCCTCCCTTCCCTCCCTCCCCCCTCCTCTCTGAAAGCAATAAAAATATCTTTATTTTAAATAAAATCTATTGTCTTAAACCCATTCCTGAAAATAAATGCGACTTCTCCACCTTTTGTTTTCACTTTCAACTTTGAGATTTACATACCAGTTTTAGGGAAATTTGTCCAGAATTATGTTAAATAAGTGTAGTACCTTTCAGATAAATCCTAGTGGTGCTCTTTTCACATGCCGCCCAGTACATGCAACCATTTAACACGCTTAACAAAGCAGCACTTACGTTATGTGCACTGCGCGCTGGTTTTTACGTTCCGCTTGATCTTCTCACGTGCCGATCGGGACCTGTGCACTTCATTTCCTGGCGGGGCTCCGTTTGCAAAACGATGGTGTATAGAACAAATGACTTCATCGAGCTGCTCCCAGCTCCTCCTCGTTGCTGGTTGAGTTGAGGTTTAACTTTTGGCCCCCATCCTGGGTCCTAAGGTTTTTATCCCTTGTTTGCTGAAATTTGGTGGCCTCCTGCCTTTTTCCACTTCGAGGTTCTCTCTGAGTTCCTTCTGATGGAGGTTCCCAGCTGGTGTGCCTCAGAGTTCCAAAACCATTTCCCTGAACAGAAGCCCTCGTTGCGTCAGCATCCTGGGCCCTGGGTGGGTGAGAGGTGGAAAGAACGAAGGACATGGCTTTACCTCCTCCATGTGCCTGCCTTAAGGTGCGGCTCTCCCTTGCTTGTAGGAGAAGCCCTTGCCTTCGCCCCTGCTCGGAAAGCCCAGGCCCCCTCACTCTTAAACCTTTAATGTACTCCTGTTCCTTCCATTCTGAATGTGAGCGGATGGGGATGCAACCACCATCGTGTCTTCATCCTCTTAATATATTAATATTTAAACATGGCAAAACCTGATTGGGGGTGGGGCTGGCTTTACCTGTTAAGGAACAAGGCGTCAGTCTGCCATGTGCCATGGTACCCACTGTAAATGGAAATATGTAGCTTTTCCTTTAGTGCACACTCGCTCCACTTCCTTCCTAATGGCCTCTTCCTGTGAGGAGTGAGCAGCCTGTGCTCAGTGTGTCGTTGGGACTCTGGAAATCTGTGCAGCTCGTGAGCATGCGCTAGAGTGGCTTCATGAGCTCCGAGTGGAGGAGTTCTCAGAGACCCGCACGGGAGCTGGCGGCGAGCGGCGTGTCGGGTTCTGCCTGTTATTCCTCCTTGCTGGGAAGGGTCAGTGAATTAACTACGATTCCTCCTCCGACCTGTAAAGGAACCTGTTGTTTGTAACTGCAGCGAAGAATGAGCATCACCTAAGCGTTGGGACTAAAGGAACATCTCGTGGCTCCTTTCTCCTCAGGTAAAAGAGCTAAAGGAGAAGGGCAACAAGGCCCTGAGCGCCGGCAACATCAGCGACGCGCTGCAGTGCTATTCCGAAGCCATTAAGCTGGACCCCCACAACCACGTGCTGTACAGCAACCGCTCAGCAGCCTACGCCAAGAAGGGAGACTACCAGAAGGCCTATGAAGACGGGTGCAAGACGGTGGACCTAAAGCCCGACTGGGGCAAGGTGAGCTGGGGCTGCGCTGGGGCCTTTGGGCTTCCCGGAAACGCCTTCTGCTGTGCAGTTCTGCAGGATCAAGCCCTCCTGACCTGGCCCATTGCCTAGCCCAACAGACTAGCATAGTGTTTATTACCCACTTAAAGCATATTCCTCAGAGTAATAGCATATCTCACCACATCTGAGGTGCTATCATTGTTAAGACATGTATTTTTATTTTTTTGAACTACTGAGAAAGTGCTGCCTAAGAAACTGGCAGCACTTGATTATAAGATGAATTGGGCCCTAACGGGTTTGGCTCAGTGGATAAAGTATTGGCCCTCAGACTGAAGAAGGGTTGCAGGCTCGATCCCTAATAGGAGCATGCAGGAGGCAGCTGATTGATGTTGCTCTCTCATCGATGTTTCTAACTCTATCCCTGTCTCTCAGTCTGTAAAAATCAATAAATACATATATATATTAAAGATGAACCGGGGTGGGTAGCGTGTGCCCCTTTGGTAGTTGGCTGGATTCTGGAAGTGCCCGTCGTGGCATTGTGTCCTGCTCCTCCTCCTGGTTTTTGTTTTTGCTGGTTGGTTTGTTGCCTGTACACGATGCCCATTTGGTCCCATGAAATGTAAAATAGATCATAGGTTCTTTTGGGTTCACCTTCCGCATTTCCTTCTTAAGTACCCTTTACAGCCGTGCATCTCTGTTTGTTTGTTTTTTATGGGTTTGGTTTTTTTTTTAAATACATTTTTATTGATTACAGAGAGGAAGGGTGGAGAGAGAGAGAGAACTGATGAGAGAGAATCATTGATTGGTGCTCCTACAAGCCCAGCACTGGGATCTAGCTCGCAGCCTGGGTATGTGCCCCGACTGAGACTTGAACTGCGACCTCCTGGTTCAGAGGTCGATGCTCAACCACTGAGCCGCACCGACTGGGCTGGTCATGCATGTTGTTGTTTTTTTAATCTTCACCGAGGATATTTTTTCATTGATTTTTGCAGAGAGTGGGAGAGAGGGAGAAAGACAGAGAGAAATATTGATGTGAGAGAAACATCGATTGGTTGCCTCCTGCACGGACCCTGACCAGGGCTCTGGCTGGGGAGAAGCCTGCAACCGAGATAAGTGCCCGTGATCCACAGGCCGATGCTCTATCCATTGAGCAAAACAGGCTAGGGCTGGTTATGCATCTCTTAACGTATACATTCCAGGAGCTAAGTCATTAGATGATTTCATTGTGTGCAAGCATCCTAGTGCACCTACACAAACCTAGATGGTCAGAGCTGCACAGCTAGGCTGTGTGGTCTAGCCTACACTCCCAGGCCACAAACCTGTACTGCACACTACAGGCGACAGTAGCACAATGGAAAAGAGAAACAGATGGTGTGCCTGCCTGCACAGGGCATTCTCACACATGGAGCTCGGGACCGGAAGTTGCTCTGGGTGAGTCAGTGCAGGAGGGTGAATGGATGTGAAGGCCTGGGACCGACTGCACTGCTGTAGACTTTATGAACTCTACACTTGGGCCAGCCTCCGTCCACTTAGGAAATAGCAGAGCATCGCCCTGCCGCTCGAGGGTGACGACAGTGCCACTAGGTGATCGGAACTTTTAACGCTATTACAGTCTTAGGAGACCACTGTCATCGATGCAGTTCGTCGTTAACCAGAATGTTTTTGTGTGGCCCATTACTGAATTTTGTGTCTGTCTTTGCTGATTTAAGGGCTATTCTCGAAAAGCAGCAGCTCTTGAGTTCTTGAACCGATTTGAAGAAGCCAAGCAAACCTATGAGGAGGGTTTAAAACATGAAGCAAATAATCCTCAGCTCAAAGAGGGTTTACAGAATATGGAGGCCCGGTTGGCAGGTAAGCACCATGGACATTGTTGTTTTCCCTTTGTTCAGTCATTGTCTTTAAAGTGGGGTTAATTTCGAGGCTTTTCCCCCTGGAATGTCAGGAAGCTGTAGGAGCACAGTCACCTGATGACCCGATGCTCTTTGTTCGGAACAGAGAGGAAATTCATGAACCCTTTCAACATGCCCAATCTGTACCAGAAGCTGGAGAGCGACCCCAGGACACGGGCGCTGCTCAGTGATCCTACCTACCGGGCACTGATAGAGCAACTGCGGAGCAAGCCGTCCGACCTGGGCACGTAAGTTCGGGCAGCGTGGTGTATCTCCGGAAGGGGCCGTGAAAATGATGTTTTCTTCCTAGGATCCTCTAAGAGGGGTTCCCTCGATCCGACTGCAGGATTTCTGTCTTTGCTTTTTCTCCCAAAGAGCAGTAGGAGTTGTTGGTTTTTCATTTGTTTGTATTTCTAGAAAGGGTTGCAGAGCATAAAGCAGTGTAATCTGGAATGTTCCTTCTAACTCTCACGTGCCTCTTCACTGCTGCCCTACAATTCTGATCTGGCACCATCCGTATCCTTTCCACAGCCATAAGCCCTGCTGTTTGGTGTATTGAAGTGGAAACTTGAGGTTGAAAAGAATGCCAGGCTCTGGCGAGTGTGGCTCGGTTGGTTGGGAGTGGTTCCGTGCACCGAAAGATGGCTAATTCAGTTTCCAGTCAGGGGACATGCAGGAGGCAGTCGATGGATGTCTCGCTTTCACGTGGATGTTTTTCTCTCCCTCTCCCTTCCTCTCTCTAAAAGTCAAAATAATATTTTTATTTTTAAAGAAAAAGACCTACCTTTGAGCGTCAACCTATGAACCAGGAGGTCACGGTTTGATTCCGGTTAGGGTATATGCCTGGGTTACAGGCTCGATCCCCAATGTGGGGCATGCAGGAGGCAGCCAGTCATTGGTTCTCTCTCATAATTGATGTTTTCCCATCTTTCTCTTCCTCTCCCTTCCTCTCTGAAATCAATAAAAATATATTTTAAAAAGAAAGAAAAAGAATGTAAGGTGTAAAGAGGTGTCTCTAAATCTTATACCGGTATCTGTCTTTCTGAACTCCTCTGACTTCTGAAATCAAATGAAGTATACATATAAACTCAGTTCTATATCTGCTGACTCAAGAAATAAATCTACCTCCATTACCTCATTTTAGATGGATTTTTGAAGGGTTGAATGTTTCCCAGTTGTAACAGAATCTAGCCATCTTTTGATGGGTGAGAAGCTTTTTTGTGTACAGCAGTCTGAGCTTTAGCAGTAAGTGGTACTTTAAAGATCAGTTGTGGGGAAGAATGGTTGTTACTTTTCCTTCTTTTTTTGTACTAGGAAACTGCAAGATCCCCGGATCATGACCACTCTCAGTGTCCTCCTTGGATTTGATCTGGGCACTGTGGACGATGACGAGGAAGTTGCTACACCTCCGCCACCACCTCCTCCCAAAAAGGAGACCAAACCAGAGCCAATGGAAGAGGATCTTCCAGAGAATAAGAAGCAGGTCTCGTTTTTTCTCTCATTACTATCATATGGTTGCAAACAACCCAGTTAACGTAGGTATGTCAGGGAACATCTGTAGACCTCGGTGGCTGTATGTTCTTGAGTGCTTAGTGTGTGCTAAGCTCATTATGTATTAAAGTGGTTGATCTCTTAAGAGGTACAAGTGATTTCATAGGAATCATGTATCTCAAAGACTCCTGGCAGCGGGAGCAGCTACCCTTTCACAGCCCCACAGCCACTGTGGTTCTGCGGTTTGAGCATTGACCAGGGCAGGCCAGTAAAGTGGCGAGAGGTCCTCGTCCTTGCCGCGATCCACAAGAATGTTGTTTATATCAATCCTTAGGCTTCTGCTGCTTCGTTCTGGTTGGGCGGACTGTGTAATTAAAGGTTGTCCACTTAGCTGCATGTCTTTCAGAGCAGGAGGCAAGCGCCTAAATGATTTTGTTTCCCTTCTTGTAAATGAGAACAGCAGGTTGTTGCCAGGTTTAGCATATTTCAATGGGTAAGCTTTGGTTCTTTGGTGTGTCTCGAAGCTGGAGAAAAGGCCCTACAGTGTGGGTGGTAGTGAGTTGTACTGAAGACTCGTGCCACCAGTCCAGCCCTTTCTAATCTTCTCACCACCCCATCTGCTGCTGTTCGCTGGCAACTGAGACCTGAGACAGCCACACAGCAGAATCTGGACCTGGTGCAGCCTCTCACAGTCAAACCTGATACAAACTGTGCTGTCCTCTTTGAAGGTGATTCAAGTTGAAGGCTTTCCTCTTCCCTGAAGAGGCCCTCTGTTTTCTGACAAAGATCCAGGAGCGTAGGTGGAAAAGGGACTTTCAGAGGAAGAGCGATGAAACTAACTGCTCATTTGAACAGCTCGTCCGTCGCTGTGTAAAGCCTGTAGCTGGTTGTAGCAGGTGCCATTCAGTGCCTGTGGCAGGTCTCGGGCTCCTGGCTCTCTCTGCCGTCTTGGTTAGATTTGCTCGGCGCTTCTTTCACACCTCCTCTAGGCACTGAAAGAAAAGGAGCTGGGCAATGATGCCTACAAGAAGAAAGACTTCGACACAGCCTTGAAGCACTACGACAGAGCCAGGGACCTGGACCCCACCAACATGACTTACCTGACCAATCAAGCAGGTGAGGCCCAGGAAGAGGGGCAAGTGCGCTGTTAGGCGGACCTCAGGGAGAGGCAAGGGCTGACTCTTCCTTCTTAACCATCCTGCCCGCAGCCGTGTACTTCGAAAAGGGCGACTACAGCAGATGCCGGGAGCTGTGTGAGAAGGCCATCGAAGTGGGGCGAGAAAACCGGGAAGACTACCGACAGATCGCCAGGTAACTCGGCCTCGCAGAGTACTTGCGTGGTTCAGAGGTTTGAACATCCACGATGTAAATTCCCCTACATGGCGGGAAGGGTTGCTGGCCAGGGCATGTGTAGTCTGTCGTCCAGTACCTGTCAACAGCAGGCTGGAAAGGAGGCCGCAGGAGTCAGGACAAAGGGTGTGGGAGGCGCACGGTGCTGAGCAGTGGTGCGGGCCTTGTTTCTAGTTGTAGATGTGTCTCCTCCGCAGGGGCTGGCTTTGTGTCTGCTCTTCCCTTAGCAAGTTCTTTTTCTTCATTGTCAGAGCTTACGCACGAATTGGCAATTCCTACTTCAAAGAAGAAAAATACAAGGACGCCATCCATTTCTACAACAAGTCTCTGGCCGAGCACCGAACCCCAGATGTGCTCAAGAAATGCCAACAGGTGCGGGGGAAGGGCTGTTTTGTTCTCTCTTACTCTACTGTCATCTTATTTATTGTCATTTAATAATGAATCTTAATTTTCTTAAGTAGTGTCACTTAAGATTTTTCTTATATACCCCGAGTGTTGTATATTATGCTGGTTGTCATAAATTATGTAGGAAGGAGACTGTATTCACAGAAACACTAGTTGAAAATGACTTGTGCTATTCCCTACCAGACCACAAAGTACCGAAAATTATGTACAGCAGATTCGGAAATTACCGAAAAATCGGTACACCGGTCTGGTAGGGTTAACACATGCATCATTTTCCTGTGGGGCATATGTTTGTACCAAGTGTATGTCAATACCATTCTGTTTCTCAGTGAACCTTGAAAATGAGGATATAAAATTCTTAAAACAAAAATTAAATCTTGCCAGCAGTACTCTTTGAAAATTAAAATGCTAATCTGGCTTTTTAAGCCCAATATTTATGTTTCTAAGCATTTAAATGACTATTCCAAGAATTATGTTTTCTTAGGCAGAGAAAATCTTAAAGGAGCAAGAGCGGCTGGCCTACATAAACCCTGACCTGGCTTTGGAGGAGAAGAACAAAGGCAATGAATGTTTCCAGAAAGGTATCTACAGTCTGGATGGTGGCGCTTTGGGATGAGAGTGGTATAAACGTGCTTTCTGGGCCTCGGCTGGCTGCAGGGTAAATATCCCCTGCTGGGGGCAAGGTGGCCTTACACATTTTTTTTTTTTTTAAGTTTCTCTTTTCTTTTTTCAGGGGACTATCCCCAAGCCATGAAGCATTATACAGAAGCTATCAAACGGAACCCAAGAGATGCCAAATTGTACAGCAATCGAGCTGCCTGCTACACCAAACTCCTGGAGTTTCAGCTGGCGCTCAAGGTAAGAGGATCTGTGGAGTGGCTGTTTTTGTGACCTGTATGTAGGAATATGTGTGTTCTCTTCACGCTTTCATCATCATCAGCCTGCTGTTCCTGTTTTGATTATAGATTCAAGATGGTGGTGCATGTGTGAGGTTTTTGAATACAGGGGTGGGCAAAAGTAAGTTTACAGTTGTGAGTATGCGAAACACAGTTTATTCTTCTATTATTTATTAACTAGGGGCCCAGTGCACAAAAATTTGTGCACTGGGTGGTGGTGGTGGGGGTCCCTCAGCCCGGCCTGTGCCCTCTCACAGTTTGGGACCCCTCTGGGGATGTCTACCTGCTGATGTACCTGGCCAGCCTGGGTGAGGGGGCCAATGTCTGTTTGCAGGCTGGACAAGCTCCCCAGTGGAGACCCTCACCCCAGGGGGTGTGGCAAGCCTGGGTGAGGGTCTGAGGGCAGTTTTCAGGCTGGCCACAGCTCCCACTGACCCTCCGAGCCATCAGCCTGGGAAGCGATAGGGTGGCGCTGGCCACCCCATGGACTCCTAGGAGGGGGCCTCAGACTGGCCCCCCGAGGCTTCCGCCTGGGAAGCCGATGGGGTGGCGGTGGCCACCCCACACCCCATGGCCTCCCAGGAGGGGGCCTCGGGTTGGCCGGCTGGTCCTGCCCCCCAAGGCTTCTGCCTGGGAAGGCTCCCAAGATGGTGGAGGCGCAGCCCAGGAGAAGCCGAACGCCGGGGCTGTGGCCTCCGCCATCTTGGCTAGGTTAATTTGCATACAGCCACTCTGATTGGCTGGTGGACGTGTCTTAAGCATCCCAAAGAAACAGTTAATTTTAATATTTCGCCTTTATTAGTTAGGACTAGAGGCCTGGTGCATGAAATTTGCACACTGCGGGGCGAGGGTCGTCTCTCTCAGCCCAGCCTACACCCTCTTGCAGTCCAAGAGCCCTCGGGATGTTCAGACATCCTTCGCACTGCTGCAGAGGCAGAAGCTCCCACCACTGCCACTGTGCTCACCAGCTGAGACCCTGGCTTCTGGCTGAGGGCACTCTCCCTATGGGAGTGCACTGACCCCCAGGGGGAAGCTCCTGCATTGAGTGTTTGCCCCATGGTGGTCAGTGTGCATCATAGAGACTGGTTGTTCAGCCATTTGGTCTATTTTTACATTAGCCTTTTATTACGTAGGATTACTGCATTACTTTCGAACAACTGTCAACCTGCTTTTGCCCATCCCCATTCAGGACCTATCTTTTTCTGGTCCTGCCCATGATGACGTTAGTGATTTGGGAGGATTTGGGAAAGTGGATCCTTTTTTTTTTTTATCTTCCCATAACCCTTCCCCACATATGTTTTTGTTTCATTTTGCCTTTTTAACGTTTTGAATGTACATCAAGTAGTGGCATCAAGTAGATTCATACTGTTGTGCAACTATCACCACCGTCCATCACCAACCTTCTTCATCCTCCCAAACTGAAATTCTGCATCCTCCCCATTGTCCTTCCCTCAGCCCCTGGCAATCACTGTTCTACTTTCTGTCTCTGTGAATATGATCATTCAAGGTACTTCATGGAACTGGAACCAAACAGTATTTGTTATTTTGTGTCTGGCTCATTTCACTTAGCATGATGTCTCCGAGGTTCATGTTATAGAATGTATTGGCATTTCTTTCCTCTTTAGGGCTGAACACTGTTTCATTGTAAGTCTGTGCCACCTTTTCGTTATCCGTTTATCTGTTGATACATGTTTCCGTTTTTTGCTATTGTGAGTAATGCTCCTGTGAATATGAGCATGCACTATCTGTTCCAGCTCCTAGTTTCAGTTCTTTCGTGTTCAGCAGTGGAAGTTATGGATCATAGGATGGTTCTGTGTTTCTTGTTTTCTTAGAACTGCCATGTTTTCCACAGCAGCTCTACCATTCTTCACTTACTGGTGTTTAGCTTAGCGGCTCTGCTGTTCTCAATCATGTTTAGAATAGTTATTTGAATACGTTCGACACTGGAGAAATTATTGCCCATTGCTCTCTTGAGCAGAAGCTGCTCTGTGCCTCTTGGCTATTTTTTAACTTCTCTAGGAGACAAGCTAGGAATGTTTTGTGGGAAGTTAAAAAAATGTAGTCTATCTGGAAACACCTGAGTCCATGATGGTTTTGTTTTGCTGCCATTATCTCCTGGATCTGGGGCCTAGAGACATCAGTCACCTGTGAGGTGGAGCGATACTTTCCCACTCATGTAAACAGATCGACGCATGAATTTACTTCTGCTCTTAGTTTCGTGGTGGAAGAGGAGGAATTAGACCTAGCTGTGCAAGCTACACTGTGTAGCACATTCTATTGTACATAATTTTATATGTTGAAGATGTTTACAGAATACCTGTGTATTCTTCACCTATATTCAACAGCTAGAGGCCCAGTGCACAAAATTCATGCACGGGGGAGTCGGGGGAGTTCCCTCAGCCTGGCCTGCACCCTCTCCAATCTGGTTTCCCTCGTATATCCCTCTCGCAATCCAGGACCACTGGCTCCTAACCGCTCACCTGCCTGCCTGCCTGATCACCCCAACTACCTCTGCCAGCCTGAAGACTCCCTAACTGGTCCCCTACCAGCCTGGTCACCTCCTAACTGCCCGCCTGCCAGCCTGGTTACCCCCTAACTGTCGGGAAGGAAGTTGGACATCTGGAAGATGTCTGGTCAACCTGGTCTAATTAGCATATTACCTTTTATTAGTAAAGTATTGATACCTTTTTGCTGAACCATTTGTAAAAGGAAATTGTATGCATTTTGGCAGTTGACCTCTAAATTGCTTCTCCCGAAATGACTTCCCCATCCAGCCACAATATTATTAACACCTGATGATAACGAAACTAAGGCTGCAATGCCATCTGCTCTTTGTCTATATTCAGATTTCTCCACTTGTCTGAAAATATGTTTTAAAGTTTTAGTTTCTAAAGCCCATGCTTTTCATTTGGTTGTCATGTTCTCTTTAGTTTCTCAAATTAGAAGCTTCCCCACCTTTTGCGTTTTTGTTTCTTTTTGTGTATTTATTATTATTTTTAAATATTTTATTGATTTTTTTAACAGAGAAGAAGAGAGAGGGAGAGTTAGAAACATTGATGAGAGAGAAACATCAGTCAGCTGCCTCCTGCACACTCCCAACTGGGGATGTGCCCGCAACCAAGGTACATGCCCTTGGCCGGAATCGAACCTGGGACCCTTGAGTCTGCAGGCCAACGCTCTATCCACTGAGCCAAACGGGTCAGGGCTATTATTTTTTAATTATTATTTTTTTTTTTTTGCTTTGTTAATTCTCACCCTCACCAGAGAATATTTTTCCATTGATTTATTTTATTATTATTATTATTTTTTTTTATTTCAGAGAGGAAGGGAGAGGGCTAGAGAGAGAGAGAAACATCAGTGATGAGAGAGAATCATTGATTGGCTGCCTCCTGCACATCCCACACTGGGGATCGATCCTGCAACCTGGGCATATGCTCTGACCGGGAATCAAACCGTGACTTCTGGTTGATAGGTCGATGCTCAACCACTGAGCCACACCGGCTGGAACCATTGATTTTTAGAGAAGGGGGGCAGACTGCGGTCAGGAGAGGCAGAGAGAAACAGTGATGTGAGAGACACACATCAACTGGCTGCCTCCCACACACATCCTGACCAGGACCAGGGAGTGAACCTGCGACCCAGATATATGTCTTGACTAGGAATCTAACTCATGACCCTTCAGTGCATGGCTGACACTCTAAGCACTGTAACGGCCAGGGCTTTTGTGTGCATGTGTGTTTTTTTCGTCATCAGCCTTTTGAAAAATCTAGGCCACTTGGAGGGGATGGTCCCTAATCTGGACTTGTCCCTTGTGGTGTTGCTTAACTCACTCCTCTACTCTCCTTATGCTGTGGCTGCTATTAAATCCACCCAGATGCCAGGATTGACAAGAGCACTGGAAGCAAAAGTAGAATCCTTTGTAATGGCACTGGGTACTGGGTCAGTTTGTCATTCCAAAGGAGCAGTCTGCCTTGCAGTAGCTCATGGAAGGAATGAGCCTAATTCCTTTTTGCCTCTTCTTCCTAGGACTGTGAGGAATGCATCCAGCTGGAACCATCCTTCAGTAAGTGCCTTTATGCTGCCTCTTCCCATCCCTTTAACCTGGCACAGGATTGAAAGGCGAGAGCATGCCTGGGTGTCCTAGCATCACGGCATGAGGGGCATCAGCGCTCGTGAGGGGCTGAGAGAAGCAGGCCTGGGAGCTGCATTTTGGATAAGGCCTCACTTTTCCCCTTTCTGTCTGCAGTCAAGGGTTATACACGGAAAGCAGCTGCCCTAGAAGCAATGAAGGACTACACAAAAGCTATGGATGTCTACCAGAAGGCACTAGAGCTGGACTCCAACTGTAAGGTGGGCTGCTTCCCTGCCCCTGCTTCTCCTTCGGGCCTTTCCCGACTCATTCACTGATCCTCGCCCTCACCTGGTCCCCTGTGTGTCTCAGCCCCTCTCAGTTCCCTCTGTTAACTTGGACTTACTGAAGCGGTGAGGTAGGTTGTGCTAACACCCTCCCCGTTGGCTTTGCTGGAATGCAGGAGGCAGCAGATGGTTACCAACGCTGCATGATGGCCCAGTACAACCGACACGATAGCCCCGAAGATGTGAAGCGACGGGCCATGGCCGACCCTGAGGTGCAGCAGATCATGAGTGACCCAGCCATGCGGCTCATCCTGGAACAGATGCAGAAGGACCCTCAGGCACTTAGCGAGTGAGTGGAATTGGGGAGATGGCCTTGAAGGATAAACCAGTGGCAGTGTGTGAGGTTGGGGATGCATGGGATCAGCCTGGGTGGAGTATTTATTGTGCGATCCTTACTTGAAATTTTAAAGGTTGGCAGTTTAAAGGTGGACTGAAAGGCTTCATCTGTATGTTAGTCGTGGTAGCTTAAATAGTTCATTGGAAAGACCAGTTTTGCTGGGAGAGTGATCTCCATTTAAAGTGTCCCCATAAAGTAGAACTGGTCAGGTTCTGACTGCATAGCAGTGAAGGCCTCTGCAGTTCTGCCAGAACTTGTCCTTAACCACCTCCTGTTGGTACCTTCCAGGGGGTGTGCACTGGGGCTTGCTCCAAGAACAAGTAAGACTTCTCTTATGTCAAGTCTCATTTCAAGCTTTTCCTCTTCTTCATTAGACACTTAAAGAATCCTGTAATAGCACAGAAGATCCAGAAGCTGATGGATGTGGGTCTGATCGCAATTCGGTGATGACTTGTTCATCATCCCTCTTCCCTCTGTCCTCGTGTGGAAAGAGGAGCTGGGACCGCAGCAAGCAGCACGGAGCAGGAGGGAGAGAAGGGGGAAAAGCAAACAACTTATCTCTCTATATTTATACAGACCTGTGTGGAAGATACAGAGACTTGTGCCCACATTACTATATAGCCGCTGCCTCTGGGACCTCCCAGCACATGCATGGTCTCCTGCTGCCCTCGAGTTCCATGTCTCTGTCCCCTGTTCCCAGTCGCTGTGTCAGCTGCCCTCCCATAGTTGGTTATTTTTTATTTGGGGCAGTGGGCATGAATGGGGAAGGGAGGGTATTTTTCCCAACCTCAGGTCCCAACTGTCTTCACATTGTTAACTCTGAGTCCCCTTCTCCAATAAAACAAGCCAGTCAGGCGTGGTTATACCTTGTGATGTCCTCGAGTAATTTTTCTGCCAAAAGACTTTCAAGTGGGCCCTGGATGGACAGCTCAGCTGGTTAGAGCATCATCCTGATGGACTGAGGTGGCAGGTTTGCTCCCTGGTCAGGTCACATACAAGAATCAGCCAATGAGCCCTGGGCAGTTTGGCTCTAGGTAGTGTCAGTATGCAGACTGAAAGGCCCAAGTTCAATTCTAGTCAAGGGCACAGGCCCAGGTTGCCGGCTCAATCCCCAGTAGGGGGCATGCAGGAGGCAGCTGATCAGTGATTCTCATCATTAATGTTTCTCCCTCTTCCTCTCTGAAATCAATAAAAATAAGTTTTTTTAAAAAAATAAAAGAACCAATGAATAAGTGGAACAGCAAATCAACATCTCTAAAAATCTATACTAATAATAGAGGGATATGCAAATTGTCTAGGATGCCATTACAGTAATAGTAATGACCGAACAGTAGGCTGTTGGGGGCGACCAGGCCGGCAGAGGGGGATAGGCAGAGAGGGATAGTCGGGTGGCCAGGCCAGCGGGGGGGGGCGTTGGGGGCTGTCAGGCAGGCAGATAGCAGTTAGGAGCCAGTGGTCCTGGATTGTGAGAAGGATGTCCCAAATTGGAGAGGGTGCAGGCTGGGCTGAGGGGACCCCTTCTGACCCCCCTGCACAAATTTCATGCACTGGGCCTCTAGTCATTAAATAAAAACAAAAGGCTTTAAGTGGCTGTTCTCCAGGGGTCAACCTGGATGGGGACAGGTGTCTGAATGGATGGCAGGACCAGGGCCTTTTTCTAATACGTGCGTCAGTGCGAGCTTGCCTTGGTCCCACTGCTTTGCCGAGGCGGTCACTAGGTGGTGCTGTCACTCAATGAACAGCTCCGTGGCCAGGTTCAGACAAACTCCGGTGGCTCCTATGCTGTCAGTTCTTCACACTCTCCATCTCAAACCAGAAGCCAGCTCCACCCAGAGAACATTATTCCACCTGCGAACCAAACTACCTCCGTTGCAAGACATGCTTTGGACTTGTTTTGGGGAAATCAGATCTGTCTGCAGCTATATGTTAGTTTTAGGGTTTTTTATATGTTTGTATTCATTTTATTTTTTTAAAATATATTTTATTGATTTTTTACAGAGAGGAAGGGAGAGGGATAGAAAGCTAGAAACATCAATGAGAGAGAAGCATCGATCAGCTGCCTCCTGTACACCCCCCACTGGGGTTGTGCCCGCAACCAAGGTACATGCCCTTGACTGGAATCGAACCTGGGACCCTTGGGTCCGCAGGCCGATGCTCTATCCACTGAGCTAAACCAGTCAGGGCTGTATTCATTTTAGAGAGCGGAAGGGAGAGGGAGAGAGGGATAGAAACATCAATGATGAGTCCAGATGGCAGTGGCTCAGTGGCTGAGCATCAACCTATAAACCAGGAGGTCCCAGTTCAATTCCCGATCAGGGCACATGCCCAGGTTATGGGCTTGATCCCCAGTGTGCAGGATGCAGCCGATCAAAGGTTATCTCTCATCATTGATATTTCTAGCTCTCCCTCTCCCTCTCTGAAATCAATAAAAATGTATTTTAAAAAAATAACTCACTGCTCTCACCAGGCTTAAAGTAATAGGTTTTAGTTACACTTGTCCATGGTCACAACAAACTATTTCTAAAACCCTCTTGGACTGGGACTGCTTCTGGGGCAGGAGTAAAACTTCCTCTTTTGCTCCAAGAGTAGCTATCGGGGCTAGGAACCGCCGAGGCCAGCAGCTGGTTGTACTTCCTGCTGCCTTGACTTTGCATAAACTGGCTTTCCCCTGGGAGTCTCCGCGGCCCCTCCCCAACTGGGCGGCAGCTCAGAAAACCTATCCACAGGGATTCTGCATCTTTGGTGCTACCGTCTCTGCAGGTTCAGTTCTCTCCAGCTCTAAACTGGAAAGGCCGAGTTCCGGCAACACAGCCCACTCTCCCAAAGTTCCCATCCCAGTAGAGGGCTGGGCAGGAGAAGGTTGGGCTACAGGGACCCTGAGGTCACCTTTGAGGAGGAGCTTGACAGGAGTGAGCCTTTGGGTACTGGGGTGGGAGGGGACAGGGAGGTTGTGAATGATGAGCCAGTCTGTTCAGCTGTTTCCCAGAGCAGCTCTAGGATGGACAAGTTTGGGAATAGAGGCCCTTACTGGGGACAGGAAAGATAAGTCGTTCTCTCTCAGGCCTTCTCCGAGTATCCTTGTGGTGATAAGGGACACTGGGTCTTGAGCTGACTTGACCTGCCAAGTCCTAAGCCTGAATCCAATCCTTTCAATTCCATGCCTCTCCTTGGCATCCGGTGGTGTTTCATGGCCCAAAGGCACCCACCCCCTGATGGCTGCCCTCTGAAGGAAGCACCAAAGAGAACGGGGTGGAGAAGGAGCCACCCAGTCGCCGGCAGGTGTTTGGGCTGAGGCCAGGACTGGCTCGCACTCCAGCCCTCCACCTGCAGCCCCAGCCCCTTGCAGACAGCACAAGCTGGGGCCCTTCCAACAAACTGATGGCTTCTCTAGGACCAAGCAAACCTCCACGTGAGGGGACCCTTTTGTGGCACCAGCCTCACTCCTCTCTTGCTTCCTGTGCTCACTGGGAACCAAGGCGGGGCTACCCTGTAGCCCTCAGCAGTGGCTGGCAGTTAGCTTCCTGAACCCAGAGCCACCAGCCCGCCCTGGGGAGGGGCTGAGCCCGCCCTGCGTAAGAGGCCAGGGCTGCCCTCTGAAGGAAGCTCCAAAGAGAAAGCGGAGGAGAAGGAGGCACCCAGTCGCCTGCAGGTGTTCGGGCTGAGGCCTGAGGCCGGGACTGGCTCGCACTCCAACGCTCCGCCTGCAGCCCCAGCCCCTGGCAGGCAAGGTAAGATGGGCCCTTCTCCTCCCCACCCTCCTCCTACAGCCCCCGGCCCCATGGCCTTCTCCAGGCGGCAGCCCGCACTTTCCACTGCCCTGGAGAGGCCGTGCTGGGCTGGGATATTCGGGTCTCACCTTCGGGCCAGGATTGGAATTGTTCTCTGACCTGGGTTTACAACCATCTCCAGGGTGGCAACTTGCCTGTGTGGGCTTGGGGTGAGTGTAAACTGGGAAAGCTGATGGAGGCTGTGCCCAGCTCTGCCATCAAGCAGCGTGCTCTTGAGTGAGCTCCTTCTTACTCTTTACTGGGCCTCAGTCTTCCCATCCGTAAGATGGGAGTGGGTTGGACAACATGGTCTCTGAGGGTCCTTGCATGGTGATGACGAGAAGGCCCACGGTTTGCTTGGAACAACTCAGCACTCCGTTTCTCACCGCTGCCATGGTGTACTGGCCTGCGGGTTATACACACACACACACACACACACACACACACCCCTCTCCAGGGCACCGTGGGGCCTCTTCAACTTGAACCAGGCAGCCTACCAGGCCCAGCGCCTTGCCCACTTTGCTTCCTCCCCACCCGCTGTAGAGCCACCGCAGCCATGGCGGGCATGAAGACGGCCACGGGGGACTACATCGACTCGTCCTGGGAGCTGCGGGTGTTTGTGGGAGAGGAGGATCCCGAAGCTGAGTCTGTCACCCTCCGGGTCACAGGGGAGTCGCACATCGGCGGGGTGGTCCTGAAGACCGTGGAGGAGATCAGTGAGTGCCTGGCCCTGTGCTGACCTCAGCACCACGGGTGGCTCCCCTGCGTCCCCGCTGCACAGCCCTCAACAGATAACGGAGTCACAGTGACTCAGGCTCCAGCTTAATCATTTGGTTCCAAAAAAGACATTTCCCCCACTTCCCCTCTCCCGCTGCCTTCCCTCCCTCCCTCGCTCCCTCCCACTCCAGCTGGTTCTGCTAAGTCTCCAAGGAGCAGGCCTGGCCACAGTCCTTCATTCCTCCACTTCTAGGGGCAGAAGGGGCCTGGCCTGGGCTGAGGGAGGGTCACACTGGGGGGTTTGAGGGTGCCCCGCGGGGCTCTGCTCCCGCACCTCCTCCCCAGGCGGAAGCCCTCACAGGCTGGTGACGGCCCAGCCTGGGTGGGAAGGCCCAGCCCCCACAGGAAGTTGCAGCAGAGCAGTCTGTGGTCTCAGCCATTGAAAGGAGCAGGGCAGTGACATCCCATCACCTTTCCCTGCTGGGGTGCGCACTGCCCTTCCTGGAGGGCGATAGGCACACCCCGATAGCCAGGGCTGGACGGCAGGCCTGTGATCACCCAGCCGAGGGCCATGTGGCCTGCAGGCGGGGTGCGTGGGCCTCCTCAGACCCAGCCAACCCACCCACCACGTGCCTCCTGGGAGGGAAGTCAGCAGGACAGGCCAGGGCCCCAGGACAACCCAGCCAAAAGGCTGAGGTGTGAGGGCGCGTCCCAAGGAGGCTGTGGAAGCAAAAGTTGGGAACGGGGTCCCTCAGGAGATGACAGCAGGCAGGGCGGGGGAGCCAGGGCTGAGCAATGGAGGCTTGATTGGCCTCAGGGCACAGCACATGGCAACACGAGAAGCCTAAACAGGGAGATGGACAGACAGAAGCTACTCCTCCACCCACTGCAGGGCTCCCCAAGGCAGTCCCGTCAGCTCTGAGACCTGGCCATGGGGACATTGTGCCCACCTTCCTGTCCCCGCTCATCCCCTAGGGCCCCAGACACTCCTGGAGCATGGCTGGCTGCTGAGTGCTGGGTAGCGCAGGAGCCAGTGTGGGGCCTGGATGAGGAGAGGTTGCCCCAGCCTGGGAGGGGCTCACAGGAGAAGCCGCCTCTTGAGTCCGGAGAGGGCCCCCAGCAGGGAAGAGGGAGGCCAGCCGAGGTCAGGCAGGGAGCTCTGACCTGGGCACCTAGGCCAGGTGGGGGGACTCCTGGAGCGCTATAGGCCGTCATAAGGCCATCGGACTCTCCTGGAGGTGGAGGGCACCACACAAGGGACTGTCGGACAAGGGCTGACGTTTGGCAGGTCCCTCAGGTAGGGGAGGGCGGAGGCAGGGAACCAGCCTCCTGTGGTGGCCGACAGGAGGGTTGGTTGTGGAGGTGGGACTGACAGCCTGGCCCTGCCCTGGGCCTGGGCAGGGGAGGGCACATCGCCTCAGGCCTCTGAGTCCCGGGCTGTACCCAGCGCTGGGAGCAGGCCTTCCGGGCTGATGCTCACCTGCCCTTGCTTCCCGGCTCGCAGATCGCAAGCAGGACTGGTCGGACCACGCCATCTGGTGGGAGCAGAAGAAGCAGTGGCTGCTGCAGACCCACTGGACGCTGGATAAGTATGGCATCCTGGCCGATGCCCGCCTCTTCTTCGGGCCCCAGCACCGGCCCGTCCTCCTGCGGCTGCCCAATCGCCGAGCTCTGCGTCTCCGAGCCAGCTTCTCCCAGCCCCTCTTCCAGGCTGTGGCCGCCATCTGCCGCCTCCTCAGTGAGTCTCTGGCCCCCCTCCCCCGCCCCCATCCCCCTGCAAGGGTCCTGCAAGGTCCCCTCCCTTTACAGACCCAGCTACTGTCATGTTGTCCTTGCCACCCTGGTCCCCATCCCGCCTGCAGGACTGGCCTGCCTCAAAGTGCCCATGTGGGGAGGGGGCAGGAGGCCACAGGGCGGGGGCCAGGGGGCTGGTTCCTGCTGAGGCCCCAGCTCTCACAGGCATCCGGCACCCTGAAGAGCTGTCCCTGCTCCGGGCTCCTGAGAAGAAGGAGAAGAAGAAGAAGGAGAAGGATCCGGAGGAGGAGGTGTATGACTTAACCAAGGTCGTCCTGGCTGGGGGTGAGCACCCACTGGGCGGGCCAGGGGCAGGGTGCAGGGGGCAGGCCCATGAGGCCCAGGACAGGGGCCCAGGCCTGGTTGACCCCCACCTGCCCTCCAGGCATGGCACCTGCGTTGTTCCGGGGGATGCCAGCCCACTTCTCAGACAGCGCCCAGACGGAGGCCTGCTACCACATGCTGAGCCGGCCTCAGCCGCCGCCCGACCCCCTCCTGCTGCAGCGCCTGCCTCGGCCCAGCTCCCTGCTGGACAAGACACAGCTGCACAGCAGGTGCCCCGCCTACTGGCTGATCCTGGGCCATGTCCTTGTGGTGCCCCCCACTCCCAGGGCTCACACCCTCTCACCCCAAATCCATGCCTCCGGTTTCCAGGCCTTTCCTATATGTGTGTGCTCACCCCCAAACCTCTGCCCAGCCCCCACCTGCCCCAGCACTGTCCCGGGCTCAGCCCTGACCCCTGCCTCGTCGCCAGGTGGCTGGACTCATCGCGGTGCCTCATGCAGCAGGGCATCAAGGCCGGGGACACGCTCTGGCTGCGCTTCAAGTACTACAGCTTCTTCGACCTGGATCCCAAGGTGGGCCGGGTCAGGGGGCGCGGGGGCTGGGTCAGTGAGAACTGGGTGGCCAGGTTCAGGGGTCTCAGAGACTCGTCAGGGCCTGTCTCTCTGTCCATTTGTCCATCCACACCCGTTCATGAACTCTGGGCCTTGGCGGGTGCCAAGGGCATCGGGGAGATAATGACCTCACGTCTGTGTAGACAGTGGTGTGTGTGCCTGGGAACCTGCTCGGGCTCAGGGAGGAACCAGCACTGGGGCCGGTGCTAGTGTGCCTGTCTCCCTCCCGGCCTCCTGTCGCCACTGGCCACCCCCAAGGCCCACAGGCACTCCCTCCGTCCGCTTCTCTGTCCTCTTCACTGAAGAACTTCTAACCACGGCCGCTGTCTACCACCCAGGCATGTGCCCTTGACCACAGTCGAACCTGGGACCCTTCAGTCGGAAGGCCAAGGCTCTATCCACTGAGCCAACCCGCCTGAGCCTAGCACACATATACTTTACCATCTAGTAATATTATCGCTTCACAGAGTCTGAGAACCTTACAGCAGAATACTTCCCTTCCCTCCTGGCATCGCACACTTCACTTCTCCACATGCCAAAGCCCACACTACGTTGTCAGACTTGCTGCCGTGATGATGACGATGAGGCTGCGCTGAGAAGTAACTCATTCATACCATTTAATCTGTCCATTCGAAGTGCACAGGTCAATGGCTTTCAGTCTATTCACAGTTGTGCGATCATCACCATCCATGTTCGAACATCCCATCGCCTCGACTCTGTCCAGTGAGCCAAAGCAGCCAGGGCAGCCGTTCACTCCTTATACCATTTGTTTGGGTAGGAAGTGGAGATGTTCGGAAGCAGATTGATCCTTCCAAGGCTTGAATATTAATGGCAGGACTGGAGCAGCCTTTCATCCAGGGCTCACTTCCCCCACAGAGGGAATGGCTCCTGAGCGTCTGACGCGCCATGGATGACGCGAGTTCTCCGCCCGGCTGTTAGGAATGTGGATGTGCCCACCCTACCTGAGGGCTGGGAATATCCCACCTGCCCTTCCAGAGGTTTCTCCCACCAGCCTCGGCCTTGCCTTACACACACACTCTCATCAGTTCTTAGCTAAAGACGTCAGAGGAGCCCTCTGCGGGACCCCAGGGCGCTCTCAGTGCAGGCAGTGCACTGCCTCCTCTCCAGGACTCCGTCCTGTGACGCCCTGGTTCTCAACTACATCTCCTCAACTCAGGGGTGACGCTGAGCTGCCTGTGGGGCCTCCTCCCTGTGCCGCAGCCTAGAAACTCTCTCCAGGAGGTCGGGTGGGGTCGAGTCACCTTTTCCCCTTTTCAGGGATCGCCGTTCCATGTGGTCTGTTGCCTAATGTCTAAAATCCGCTTGGTCTCTGTTGTTCTCTTTGTGTGTCTATTTCATTAAATTTTTGTTAAAGTGATATAGGATGGCTGAAAGAGTTAAACAGTCCTGGAAGGTTTGCAAAACAGCAACAACTTTAGCTGGTTTGGCTCAGTGGATAGAGCGTCAGCCTGCAGACTGAAGGGTTCCCAGTTTGACTCTGGTCAAGGGCACGTACCTGGGTTGCAGGCTCGATCCCCAATAGCGGGCGTCCAGAAGGCAGCCGATCAATGATTCTCTCTCATCATTGATGTTTCTATCTCTATCTCTCTCTCCCTCTCCCTTCCTCTCTGAAATCAATAAAAATATATATTAAAAAAAAAAAGAACACGAACTATGACATTTCATATGTCTTGGTGAACATAGGTACACATTTTTCTTCTTCAAGAAATGAGGAAGTTAACTGTTTTTAAGTTATATATTGATTGATTTTAGAGAGAGGGGGAATTGTTCCACTTATTAATGCAATCATTGGTTGCCTCTTGTATGAGCCCTGACTGGGGATGGAACCTGCAACCTTGGTGTGTTGGGACGATGCTCTAACCGACTGAGCTACCCGGCCAGGACCAGGTACACATTTCTGTAGGGCGCATACCCACAGCGGAATTGCTGAGTCCCAGGGCAGACACTGCGGTAGGTAAACAGCTTTCCAAGGTGGTCGTACCAACTGACACCCCTCAGCAGGGTGGTTCCACAGCCTCACCAGCACGTGGCATTTCCCATCTTCTCCACTGTAGCCATTCTGGTAGGTGCATAAAGGTCCCTCATATTGGTTGTTATTTATATGTTTTTTAAAACAGCTTTACTGAGATATAATTCACGTACCATACAAGACACCCGTTGTAAGCATTCCGTTTGATTATTTTTAGTAACTGTCACCACAGTCCAATTTTAGAACATTTCCGTCACCCCAGAAGGTTCTCTAGTGCCCACTTGTAGCCATTCCTTCCCTGACACCTGACCCCAAACAACCAGTGACTAGCTTTTTATGGGGCTTTTAATTTACATTTCCCTGAGGACTAATCAAGCTGAGGCCTTTTTCATTTGGCCCTTAGCCACTTGGAAATCCTCTTCTGTGAAGTTTCTGTTCAAGTTTTTCCCCCAATTTTTGTATGGACTCCCCTGTCTTTTTCATACTGCTTTGTGGTTCTTTATGTATTTGGTATATGAGCACCTTGTCCGATCAATATGTTGTGAATGTATTTTTCCATTCTGTGCTTTGCCTTTTCATTCTCCTGTCGGTTAATTTTATATATGCGCTGCCAAAGCGAGCACATTAATGGCTTATTTTGGTAAACTAAAGTTCCTAATGTTAATGTACTGTGATTTATATTTCTTGTACAACTAACATACTTTTTAATGTTTTTATTTCTTAGAGAGAGGCAGGGAGAGGGAGAGAGAGAGAAACATCAGTGAGAAACATCGATCGGCTGCCTCTTGCACGCCTCCCACGGGGGACGTGACTGAGCCCACCCTCGCCGCTGGTTTTGTTTACAGCTTTTATCACACTCTTGGATCACTTTGCCTATTTATTGGTCGGTTTACTCGGTCCCCCTTCTGTCCTCAGCAGAAGTTCCCAGGGAAGAAGGTGCTGATGGGGCAGGCAGGCTGTGAGGCTGGGGTTGGGATCGTCTGCCCATGTGGGGCCGCTCAACGACCTGCACAGCACCCAGGGCAGGGCTGAGGGCTGAGGGCTGAGGGCTGAGGCTCCAGGGGCTGGGCACAGGGTGCTCAGGGCACTTGACACCTGACCAACCCAGCCTCCCCGCCCCCCACGTCTGCAGACAGACCCGGTGCGGCTGACCCAGCTGTATGAGCAGGCGCGGTGGGACCTGCTGCTGGAGGAGATTGACTGCACCGAGGAGGAGATGATGGTGTTCGCAGCCCTGCAGGTGCCAGGCGGCTGGAGCCCAGGGTGGCAGGGGTGCAGGCCAGCCCCGGGGCAGGAAGGGTCCTCCGGAGGGAGGCCCCATCTCCAGGGAAGTCCCGCTCAGGGCTGGGCTGGGTGGATGGGCTGCCCACTGAGCCTGCCCTGGCCCTGTGCCCCACCCAGTACCACATCAACAAGCTGTCGCAAAGCGGGGAGGTGAGTGAGTCCGCGGGCGCAGACCCAGGGCTGGACGACCTCGATGCAGCCCTGAGCAACCTGGAGGTGAAGCTGGAGGGCTCGGCGCGCACGGATGTGCTGGTGAGGAGGGGCTCGGTCAGGGGTGGGGTCAGGGTCAAGCCTGGGGTCAGGGTCAAGCCTGGAGCCAGGCCCTCTGACTCCTCTCCTCCCCAGGACAGCCTCACCACCATCCCGGAACTGAAGGACCATCTCCGCATCTTGCGGTGAGTGGGGGGCAGAGTTGGCAGCCCCGTGGGGTGGGGTGGGATGGGCAGTGTGGAAAGAGGAGGAAGGTGGCCTGTGACCTCCGGCCGCTCCCTCAGGCCCCGGAAGCTGACCCTGAAAGGGTACCGCCAGCACTGGGTGGTGTTCAAGGAGACCACGCTGTCCTACTACAAGAGCCAGGACGAAGCCCCGGGGGACCCCATTCAGCAGCTCAACCTCAAGGGTGAGTGAGGGGCTGGCCAGGGGGTGCATCGCCTGTTGCTCCGAGTGCCAGCGAAGACGCCCTGTGTGCAGGCGGCTGTGCCACTGGCATTGGCCCGGGGCCTCTCCGGCCGGGGTCCCCCCTCTGGCCTTCTAACCCACCCCTTCTCCTCCCTCCAGGCTGTGAGGTTGTCCCTGATGTCAACGTCTCTGGCCAGAAATTCTGCATCAAACTCCTGGTGCCCTCCCCTGAGGGCATGAGTGAGCTCTACCTGCGGTGCCAGGATGTGAGGGCCCGCAAGGGCTGAGGCGGGGGGGGGGGGGGGGGGGGGGGGGGGGGGGGGGGGGGGGGGGGGGGGGGGGGGGGGGGGGACAACGGGCTGACCCAGAGCCCGGTCAGGCCCTTACCAGCCCCTCCTCCCTCCCCAGGAGCAGCAGTACGCCCGCTGGATGGCCGGCTGTCGACTGGCCTCCAAGGGCCGCACCATGGCGGACAGCACCTACGCCAGCGAGGTGCAGGGCATCCTGGCCTTCCTCAGCCTGCAGCGGGCAGGCACCGGGGGTCCGGGAAGCCAACCCCAGGGCCCGGATGCCTCCACAGAGGGCCTCAACCCGTACGGCCTTGTCGCCCCCCGCTTCCAGCGCAAGTTCAAAGCCAAACAGGTGCCAGAGGGCATGGGTGGTGGGAATGGCCACAGCGTTTACCTGGCCACCTCGGCCCCTGGACCCCCACAGAGCCTTCCCCTGCAAAGCCATGTGCTCACTCCTTCCTCCTCCCCCCGCGCCCCTGAGACAGAGTGCTGGTCCCTCCCAGAGGAGAGGGGGGCAGGGTCCAGCTGCCCATGTCTACCACACGGCCAGGCTCAGCTCATAGGTGATGAGTGGTGACACCCCAGGGTGCACTCTGGGGGCCCACAGTGGGAACTGCCCCTGCCCTAGCTCAGCTGATGGGGACAAGCAGGGGGCTGCTGGGACGTTGATGCCCCTCACTGGTGTGGCCCCACAGCTCACCCCCCGGATCCTGGAAGCCCATCAGAACGTGGCCCAGCTCCCCCTGGCCGAGGCCCAGCTGCGCTTCATCCAGGCCTGGCAGTCCCTGCCTGACTTCGGTATCTCCTACGTCACGGTCAAGTAAGAGCCCCAGCTGATCCTCTCCACCCTCACCCTGAACCTCCCTTCCTGGTCTCTGTGGGCAGAGCTACTGAGGGCATCCCGTGTGCCCCCCCCCCCCCCCCCCCCCCCCCCCCCCCCCCCCCCCCCCCCCCGCCTCCAGCAAACACAGAGAGAGATCAGGTCAGGAGAACAGGAGACCAGCTCCATCATGGCTCTGCCACGGACCCTTCCCTCTCCTGACCTCTGGGAGCTGGTCTGTGGGACAGGGAGGGCCCCCTGCCCATTTTCCAAGCCTGAGAAGATATGATTGAGGCAACAGATGATGCAAAAAAAAGTTACTTATGTAAATAAATCTTTTTTATTGATTTCAGAGAGGAAGGGAGGAGAGAGAAAATCATTGATTTGATCGGCTGCCTCCTGCACGCCTCCTACTGGGTATATGCCCTGACTGGGAATCGAACTGTGACTTTCTGGTTCATAGTTTGAAGCTCAACCACTGAGCCACGCTGGCCGGGCAAAAACAGTTATTTAAAGGCATAGAGTGTGTGCTGACGCTGCTAAGTGTGATTAGAGTTATCACACGGGTTAACTCCCACTTTCCAGAGGGGGCACTTGAGGCCTGGAGAACCTAACTGACTTCCTTGCATAACCCGCCCCTGCGCACTGCACCAGGCCGTCCGGGCAGCTCGGGGCCGCAGGGCTGGTGGGGGGATCGGTCTTGCTCACACTCTGTCCTCCGGGGACCAGGTTCAAGGGCAGCAGGAAAGACGAGATCCTGGGTATTGCCAACAACCGGCTGATCCGCATCGACTTGGCCGTGGGGGACGTGATCAAGACCTGGCGTTTTAGCAACATGCGCCAGTGGAACGTCAACTGGGACATCCGGCAGGTGGGCCGCGTGGGGGAGGGGGGGGCAGCCAGACCCGCCGGGGCAGGGCCGGGGCTCCCTATCCCACCACCAGCCCCTCTGACTGCCCGCCCCGCAGGTGGCCATCGAGTTTGACGAACACATCAACGTGGCTTTCAGCTGCGTGTCTGCCAGCTGCCGCATTGTGCACGAGTACATCGGGGGCTACATTTTCCTGTCCACGCGGGAGCGGGCCCGAGGGGAGGAGCTGGACGAGGACCTCTTCCTGCAGCTCACAGGCGGCCACGAGGCCTTCTGAGGCCCGTCTTACTGCCTCGTACCACTCGCCACCGCCACGGCCACTCCTGAGCCCACGCTCGCTGGGACTCACTGCCCGCACCCTCTCCACGCACCAAGCTGGGCGCATTCGCACTGTCACTGGCTTTGCGCAGACCAGGGACCCGGCCGGGCCAGATTCTGCCATCCCTCCGGCTGGAGAGGGCAGTCCCAAGCTCTGCAGCACCACCCTTCCCCCCGTCCCCTGTCCCCTCGTCTGAGTGGCCGGGAGCAGCACCCCCGGCCTAGTTGTAGTCCCTGAGCCACAGGATGATAATTGATGGTTTCAAACTGGAGAGGTGTTGTGTTTTATCCTTTCACATTTCCTTTTTTAATAAATATTTTATTGTTGGCTCATCCTTCTTCCTCTGGAGCTGTGCTGGGGGCCATTCTGACACTCTGTCTCTTCATCACCAGCCAAGGAGAGGGGTTTTCCTGAGATTGAGAGGACTTGGTTAGAGAAAGGGAGACCTAAGTCAGCCTGGGGTTGGCAGAGGACACAGGCCTGAGACACAAAAAACAGGGCCGAGTGGGGGTTCTCACGGGTAGGCTGTAGCTGCAGGGCCTCCTCGAAGTACTTGGGAAGCAGGAAGCCATCAGCGTTTCCGGGCGTCAGGATCACCCCGTTCACAGAGCGGAAGAAGGGGATTCCATCTGCAGACAGACCAGAGCGGTGACCCAGGCCCTCTCTGAGGCCTAGGGCAGCCCCGGCTGCATCCGCACTCACCTGCCAGCGCCAGGGGCCCATTGATGACCACGGCCACTTGGCAGTTTGGCCGCATGCCTGCAGAGACAACTGGAGCTGGCATCTGGGGTTGCAGTTATCAAACACGGGCAGGCTGGGGTCCTGAACTCGTGAGGAAAAGGGGGTCCTGATGCATACAGGGTATGGGTGGCTTTGGGCCTCTGGAGAGACATGAGAGGAGAGAGTGGGTGGGAGTAGCTGGCGGCGGGGATACTGACCACTGATGACACCAGGGTCCCCAGGCAGTCCTGTGGCCAAGTGGATGTGTGTCCTTCCACGGCAGGACAGGCCCTTGAGCCGGATGGAGGGCCAGTGCTGCCAGAATGTGCCATGGACCAGCATCAGGGGCAGGTCCTGCGGGGTCTCCAGGGGCATCAGCTCCAACTCAGGTACCTGGCATAGGTGGGGGGATGGACAGCAGTGAGACCCCCTCACAGGCAGGGGTCCCACCTGGCTCTCCCACTTGTCCCCTTAGCCCCACCTGCAGGGAGTGACCCTGATTGGCCCGGATGAGAGGGCCGGTGCTGGGGTCCCCGGGCTGCAGGGAGAACCGCTGCTTCTCATTGGTGTCCACCACACGCTGCACATCTTCTGCTGAGAAGCTGCGGAACTGGGGCAGCTGCAGGAGGGCGCTCAGGGGCACGAAGCCACCTGCGGGCAGATGGGGAGCTGAGGAGTTCAACTTGCTCAGGCCTGAGCCAGAGTAACAGGGGAGACACCAGAGCAGAGCCTGGGTTTGGGGATCACAAGGGTTCAAGGGAATAGCATCTGCCTCATGGAGGGTCACAAAGATAGAGTGACCCTGTCCTGGCTGGTGTGGCTCAGTGCATAGAGCGTCGGCCTGCGGACTGAAGGGTCCTGGGTTCGTCAAGGGCACATGCTCAGGTTGTAGGCTCAATGCCCAGTGGGGGGCATGCAGGAGGCAACTGATCAATGATTCTCTCTCATCATTGATGTTTTTATCTCCCTCTCCCTCTCCCTTCCTGTCTGAAATCAATAAAAGTGAATTTTAAAAAAGATAAAGTGACTCTTCTAGCACAGTACTCAACTCAAAGTGGTGCTCCCTAAGCCTCATTCGCACCGCTATCCCCCCACCTCGTGCCCACCTTCGGAGTGTTTGTTTTTTTTGGGGTCGGGGGCCTGGCCAAAAGAGATCCTCCCCAATTTGCACCAGACATGATATGGGGCTCCGGGTCTTCCCCGTAAATGGAGGGATGCGGCCTGTACGCCGTCCCCATAGGGCTGTGGAGGGAGCCCCGGGGAGAGCAGTCACAGACAGGCCCGCCTGCTCCCTGCGCTGGAGCCCGCTCTACCGCAGCCTCCAGGACCCTCACTTACCAGCCCCCATGGGAAGCCCCAGCTTCAGGGCCCCATGGCGCAGGGCGTAGGACAGGGCCTTGGACAGCTGCACGTCTCGGTCCTGGAAGGGTTCAGAGGTAGCTCTGGGTCCCCGTGGTGAGCCTGTCCTGCTGCCCACCCACCCGGAACTCTGACCCGAGGGAGACCAGAGGAAGAGGGGTCCCTGCGCTCTGCAGAGAACAGTATGACCCCCGGCCGCCAGGCCCACCCAGCGGCATTTCCCAGGGCTCAGGTCCCTTCCCGCCCGCTTCCACCTCGGGGATGGGAGTGAGGGTGGCAGGGGCGCACCTGCTCCCGGGGTCTGCGAGCCCTTCTACCTCTGGGCCCTGCTGCTTCCAGCTTCCTCTCTCCAGAGTTCATGGCCAAACCTGGGGGCGCAGTGGCAAATTGGGGACAGTTAAGGGCCTCCCCTGACTCCAACCCGCCGGCCCAGAAAGTCGCGGCCCAGGATGGGAGCGCTGGGTCGGGGTACTCAGCGCGTGGACGCACTTCCCACCCCAGCCCCCTGGTGCAGACCGCACACGGCGCAGCAGCAAGGCTGCCCAGGTCACGCTGTCAGCCGCGGGGCCGGGCTCGCGGGTCAGGCTCGGGCCCGAGGAGGCGGGGCCGGCGTCCCGGATCCCGGATCCCGGATCCCGGGGCGGAAGATGCGGGAGGGCCGGACAGACCAGCGAGAGCTCACCGACTCCCCCCCAGGCCCCGAAGCTGGCCAATGAGAAGCCAGGGCAGGAGGGGCGGGCACTTCCGCTCGGGGAAAGGGGCGGGGACTGCGGGCTGAAGTGGCGGTGAGTACCCCTGAGGCTGGAGCTTCTGCACCCTGGGAAGGGTTCCTGACCCCTGGGTTTGGGAAACATGGACATTAGGGGGGACTGAACCTGGGGTGGTAGGGGTGCCCGGGAGTCCCTAGGATGTCTGGCAGCTGGAGTCTCGGGCGCCTGCTGGATGATAAGACACTTTACTGCCTAAGGGGGTGCAGAAGGGCTGGGGGACCCTCAATAGGTCTGTGGGTGGCTCTAGGTCCCCCAGGGTGACAGGCCTGGCTGTGACCTTCCCCAGAGCTGCCCTGTCCAGACCATGGATCCCGAGGTGTCTCTGCTGCTGCAATGTCCCCCGGGTGGGCTGCCCGAGGATCAAGTTCGGGCTGAGCTGAGCCCGGCCTACGACCGTCGCCCACTGCCAGGAGGGGACAAAGCCATCGCTGCTGCCTGGGAGAGCCGGCTCCAGGCCCAGCCCTGGCTGTTTGATGCTCCTAAGTTCCGCCTGCACTCTGCGTCCCTGGCGCCCGCTGACTCGCAGGGGCCACAGCTGCTCCTGCACCTGGGCCTCACTTCCTACCGAGACTTCCTGGGCACCAACTGGGCCAGCTCAGCCGCCTGGCTGCGACAGCAGGGGGCTGCCGACTGGGGTAACAAGCAAGCCTACCTGGCAGACCCCCTGGGGGTGGGTGCCGCCCTGGCCACCGCCGATGACTTCCTCGTCTTCCTGCGCCGCTCTCAGCAGGTGGCTGAAGCCCCCGGGCTGGTGGACGTGCCTGGTGGGCACCCTGAGCCTCAGGTGAGATGCCAGGCTGGGTGCAAAGGCACCAAGACCCAGCCAGCTCAGCGCTGTTTTCGTCATCCCTCAGAGGAGGAATTGGCCTGGTGCTTGTGAGAGTCTCTGCTCAAGGCCACCCCTCAGCCTCCTCATAGACTGTGCCCAGATCTGTGAGGAGCTAGGGAGTGGGGGCTAGAACCCAGCGAGACGCTGGTTGCCCATCTGGAAAAGCAGGGCCTGGGTCAGGGGCCACCAGCACTCTTACACTGTACACAAACAGACCCTCGAGGCTGGGGAGTATGGGGGAGGCAGGGCTGGAAGAGGTGGGGCAGGAGCTGAGCCTCGCCTCTCCCAGGCCCTGTGCCCTGGCGACAGCCCCCTGCACAAGGACCTCCCAGGGAAGCTGGTGGTGCACGAGCTCTTCTCCAGTGTCCTGCAGGAGATAAGCGATGAGGTGAGTGAGGGTGGCTGGGAGGGAGGGGGTAGAACCTGCCAGAATTAACCTTGGTCTGGGCTGGTGGGAGGGTCTGCAGGCATGAGACGTTGAGGGAAGAACTGGGCTCTGCAGCTGGCCACGCTGGAGTGGATCCTAGCCCTCATTTCTGTGCCCCTCAGTTCTTTCTCTTTGCCATGTGAACGCTATAAAGGTCTTGCCTACTCCACCCAGGTTTGTTGAAAAGAGAAGTAACTGGAAGCTGATTTATCAGTTTTCCTTGGGTGACTCTGGGCACATTATTTAATCTCTGGTCTGGTTTTCCCATCTGTAAAACGAACATGCCCAAGATCCAGCACCCAGCATTCTGGGCACTAGAGCTACAAACTGTAAAATGCTCTACAAGGGTAATGCATGCGCTGTCTCTAGGGAGAGGGGCAGGGCCGTGGGCAGTGAGCACTGACAGGTGGCACCCTGGCCCAGGTGAACCTGCCGCTGCTCACCCTGAGCCAACCGCTGTTACTGGGCATCGCACGCAATGAGACCAGTGCAGGCCGCGCCAGTGCCGAGTTCTACGTCCAGTGAGTGAGCGCTGGGGGGCAGGGTCCTGGGTTCTGAGGTACGCGGTGTGGCTTGAGGGGCGTGGCTGAGGCAGCTGGGGCCCCACAAGGACCCTCCTGCGACTGGGCGCTCACCAGGCCATCCTCCTGTCTTACCCAGGTGCAGCCTGACTTCTGAGCAGGTGAGGAAGTGCTACATGAGTGGGGGACCCGAGGCCCACGAGTCCACGGGCATTATCTTTGTGGAGACACAGGTGCGAGGTGGCAAAGTCTGGCTTGGCCTAGGAGCTGGGGTTGGGGACTTGCAGAGGCCTGGTGATGCCTGTCTGTGGGGGCCAGGGGGAGGTCAGACAGGGCTCCCGAATCTCTCAGAGCTTTTCTCCAGAGCCGCAAGGCCTCACTGGGGGTGCCGGAAGCCCAAGAGAGGGGGCCAGGGACCTGATCAGCCTTTTTACATGTCTCAGTGCAGAGGGCTCTGAGGCTCAGGGGCTCTGGGCACAGCTCCTGCAAGAGCCCTGACAGCTGGATGTCTGCATGTCTCCCCACAGAGGGTGAGGAGGCTGCAGGAGACTGAAATGTGGGCCGAGCTCTGCCCCTCCGCCAAAGGCGCCGTCTTCCTCTACAACCGGGGCCAGGGACGCCCCACCTGAGTCGCCCTAGGGTCCGCAGCCCTACGACCACAGCTAGCTCGAAGGACAATAAAGGACTTTATTCTTGGATTCCGTTGACATGTGCTGTTTCCACGAGGCCCAGAGGGGCCGCTGGGAGAGCCTGGGTAGGTGAGAGACAGGACAAGTGACTTGGAAAAAAGAAAGCCCAGCCTCAGTTCTGCCCTCCGCCAGCTGGGTTGAAGGCCGAGGGTCCGGGTCAACTATGGGGTGGAAACTGCTCTGTGAAAAGTGTTCCCCTGCAAAGCGGCCTAACAGCCGAGTTCGGGAGACAGAGCGACGACAGCTGGGCCGACAGCCTCACTAGCGTCAGCCGCGGTGCCGCCCGCTTCCGGGTGGATGCCCGCAGCTCTCAGCGTGTCCCAGGCTCCGCCCTCGGAGGGCGGGCCCGAGGCATCAAAGGCCAATGGGCTACGGGGGCAGGGCCCCGTCGCTCTTCCGGTGTGGTGGGCGTGGCCTGGTGTCCGAGCCAATGAAGGCGTGGGGGTGGGGCCTAGGTCGGCGCAGAAAATGGCGGAGTCCGTGAGTACAGCGGAGGCGGGGCTCGTTGTGGCTCCTCCTCCGCCAGCCGCCCGCCGGCCTAAGCTCCCGGGTTGGGCGGGGGGTCTCCGAGCTCGCGGCCGGCTGTGCAGACGTCGCGGCCCGTGTGGGGAAGGGCCGGGTTCTAGGCAAGACAGGTCCAGGGCGCTGGGGTCCCAGCTGGAGCAAGGAGGCCCCACCTGCCCCTGGGTCGCCCGGGCCTCTCCAGCTTTCCTTCGCCGGTGATGGGGGCCGGGCCCCTCCTCCCCGGCCCCGGGGTGCTTGCAGTCCGGTCCCCAGGCACTCTCCTTGTGGCCTCCTTCCACCAGTTGTCCTCCCGCCGCCATGCTGCCCCTGCTGCCCCTGTGCCTTTGTCGGCTGTGGCCCCGCAGCCCCCCCACCCGGCTCTTCGCAGAGGCCGCCGGGCAGCGGTGAGTCGGTCGCCGGGGCCGGGGCCTTCCCGGAGGTTCCGGGGTGTCTGTTGAGGGCCTGCCCCGCGCTTTTGCCCGGGTGCTGAGATCGTTAGGATCTGCCTGTCAGGTGCCGACAGCCTGGCCTCAGGGACCCTCACCTTCCCTGCCCAGGGCACCGCCGAGGACGGGGTGAAGGGACGACCTCCGAGGCGGTGCAGCGAGTGACGCGGCAGATGTGGCCCCAGCCCAACCCAGCGCTCTTGCCACAACCCCTGTGGCTGTGTGGCGTCGCTGATTCCAACCCTCGAGGGAGTGGTTTTTTGGAAACAAAAAAAATGCAGATCCCTGGGTCCTGCTCAGGAACCGGGAGTTTGACACAAGGAGCCTGAGGCCCCACGTGTTGAGGCACTCTGGTCTGAGCTGCCCGTTCCCCAACACTGGACAGGAGGGTGTGTTTGGAGATCCGGCTCCCGCTCGGCCATACCACCCTGAAGCGCCTGGCTAGGGCTTGGGTGGGAGACAGGTCCCCTGGGCACCTGCTGCAGCCCTCTCAGCTCCAGGCTGCTGAGTGAAGGGTGTGCCCAGCGGGGCTGGGGCGGGCAGGGAAGAGGTATCTTCTGTGTTTCCTTAGCCCCTACAGGTTCTGGCCTCTCTCCACAGGTCCCATCCCAGAAACTACTATGAGCTGCTGGGGGTACATCCTGGTGCCAGCACCGAAGAAGTTAAACGAGCTTTCTTCTCCAAGTCCAAAGAGGTACCAGTGGTCCTAGGCAGGGAGGGGGGAGGGGAATTCTGATGGGGTACACTTCACACCCCCAAGAATGGAGCTGAGTGGCTCGCTCTGGCTGGCACCACCTTCCCTCCGCATGCATAGGGAGCTAGGGAGCGGGGAAGTGCCTCCAGGGCAGAGGTCGGGCAGGGTGTAAGGAAAGCCAGGGGTCCTGTCTGATGGGCTGGGTTTGTTTTTCTTGACCTGCCTGCTCATGCAAAAACCTGGGCCAGGGCATCTAGTGAGAGGTGGGCAGCAGGTGGGGAGGGAGGCTTTCTGGTGGGGTGGCCAGCCTGAGGGCCGGGCAGGGCCTCTGGGAGTGATTTGAGCCCTTGGGGGTGGATGTGATCGAGAAGGGCCCTGGGAAGGAACATGGGAAGGGAAATGAGGGGAGTCCTGCCTCACTTCAGCTGCACCCTGACCGGGACCCCGGGAACCCAGCCCTGCACGGCCGCTTTGTGGAGCTGAGTGAAGCATACCAAGTACTCAGCCGGGAGCAGAGCCGCCGCAACTACGACCACCAGCTCCGGTCAGCAACTCCCCCAAAGCCTCCAGGGGCCACCGCCCCTCCCAGCTCTGCTCATCAGGCACACAGGTACGATATTTTGCAATTCGCTTCTTCTCCTCCAAATCTCCTGGGGAGCCTCTTCCCCACACCGTCTCTTTTTCTTCTTCCCAGCAGCTCCTGGGAACCCCCAAATGCACGATACTGGGCCCAGTTTCATGGTGTGAGGCCTCAGAGACCAGAGTCCAGGCAGCAGCGGTATAGACACAACAAGCAGGTGCTGGGGTACTGCCTCCTGATCATGCTGGCGGGCATGGGCCTGCACTATGTTGCCTTCAGGTGCATCCCCGCCTTTCCCAGAGGGGTGGGCAGAGGGCAAGAGGGGGAGGGAAGCCCAGTGCGACCAGTCAGCCATCCACCCCATTCTTGTGTCTCTGAAGTTAAGAACTGTATGAAGTAGGTCTCTGGAGCCTCTTTTTACTTAGCAAAGGGAGCTCTTCACTAAGGGCTAACATCATTTTCAGTTTATTTTGTTTTTAATAATTTGCATCTAAATCTTTGGTGCGGACTACCAGGGCGTGGTGGAGCCAACCAAAATCATGCACAAGAAAGAAATGCATTGTAACTGCCTCACCAGCGGCTGTCCTCACTTGTTCGGTAGTCAGCTGTCTGTCCACCCTTTCATGCATGCCATGACACAGGATCTACAGCACTGGTACACAGAGGCAGCGCCACTAACAGCCGGCCTAGTTCAGCATTAGACATACAACCCTTTCCAGGCTCTTTGAGGACCTCCCTGATGTTCAGTGCTGCGGTCACACTTCAGCAGGATAGTCAGGGACCTGGACCCTGGACCCTGGACCCTGGACAAGCCTGGCTACTCTGTTCTGCTCTCCTCACCTAGCACAGGCACTTAGGCTGAGGTTCCCACAGGTATAAAGCACTGACACCCTAGAGTGGGGGACAGTAGGGTTTGGGGGACCCAGAGCTCATTGTAACCCCCCTGCAGGAAGCTGGAGCAGGTGCACCGTAGCTTCATGGATGAAAAGGATCGGATCATCACAGCCATCTACAATGACACTCGGGCCCGAGCCAGGTCTGTCCCTGCTCTACCCTGCCCTCTCTTCACTGGCCTGGGACCACCCTCCAGGATCCCTGTGCCAACCGCCCTGGTGCTCTCTCCTTCAGGGCCAACAGAGCCAGGCTCCTGCAGAAGCAACAGCAGAGGCAGCAGCCGCAGCCACCACCCGGGCCGCCCCCAGGCCCAGGAACCATGCCCCCCTGAGCCTCCCACCTGGACCGAGCCCGCAGTGTGTTCCCTCTCGGGACTTCCTACCCAAAACGCGTGCAATAAAGTGGTTCTCAGCGTTCCGTCCGGCCCTCTCCTTAAGGCCCAGCACCCGCAACCCCGCCGCTCCGCGGGACCACGCCCGCCCCGAGCCCGGCCCCCTGGGCGGTGCGTCCCTTTCCCCTGCTGCAGCGGGAGGGGTGTGTGGAGGGGGCGGGCCTGTGGGCGGCCTCACCCCTCCGCCCCCGCCCCGCCCCTGCCCGCGGCCGGGTGGGGAGCGCGTGTCTGGGTCACATGAGCTGCCCGCCCGCCAGCCCGGGCCGGGCCCCCGCCGTCCCCGCCGCCGCCTGCCGCCCGCTGGCCGCCCACCCGCCCGGCTCCTCCGGCTGCCTCCGCTGCGCTGTGCTGCGCTGCCTGCGCCCAGGGCTCGGGAGGGGGCCGCGGAGGAGCCGCCCCCGCGCCCGGCCCCCGTCCGCCCCGCCCCGGCCCGCGCCATGGGACTCTGGCTGCCGCCGCCCCCGGCGCCGCCGGGCTAGGGCGATGCGGGAGCCCCAGGCCCGTGGCCCCTGTGGGCACCATGGGCGCCCTGCTCCGCCGCCTGCTGCTCGCGGCGCTCCTGCAGCTGGCCCCCGCCCAGGTACGTGCGTCCCACTTCCCGCCGGCCGCCCGCCGTGCCCTTCTCAAGGTTGGCGGAAGTGGGGAGGCGCGAAGCGGCCTGGGCTGAGGGTCCTCGCGGATCCGACTGGCAGGAGTCGGGCGGGCATCCCCTGGGAGTTTCCTCCCCACCGGCCTGCCGGCCCATCCCTGGGGCCACTCCCCGGCCCCACCCCATTCCCTGGGCGCAGCCGGGGGCGGAGCTGCCTCGGGGTCTGTGCGACCCGGTTCGGTGCCCAGTGTGCCCCCTTCGGACCTGCAGCCTCCAGAACAAGTCTGGTCCCCAGGCGTGGAGATTGGCCTCCACTGTCAGAGCACGCCTGGCGGGTCATGGCCAGGGCAGGGCCCAGGTGTCCAGGCGAGGACTCAGGGGTAGAGCCGTCTGGAGAAATGGCAGCGAGGAGGTGAAGGCTGGCTGCAAGGGCAGAGCCCTGGGGACAGTGTCGCCCTAACTAGAGTGCACCTCGGGCCCAGGTCTCCTCTCTCCCGCAGGCGCCCGGCTCCCAGCCTGATGCCCCTGGCCACCAGAAGAAAGGTAATGGTAGCAGCTTCGCACTAGCCAGCACCGAGAAGGTGCGCTGTATGCTCAACGTCTTGGTTAATTGCTGTTCTGTAAGGTGCAAACTCTTCTGCCCATTTCACAGAAGTGGAAATTGAGGAAGTGGGGTTCCTGGGTTCTGGGTGGACAAGTTGGGAGGGCAGAAGTGGGGGCTAGTGGAGGGTGGCTGTGCCACGGGAACTAGGGAGCAGGTGCAGGAAACCCAGTGGGGACGTAACCCTGATGCCTCTGTCCCCAGTGGTGTCATGGATAGACGTGTATGCTCGTGCCACCTGCCAGCCGAGGGAGGTGGTTGTGCCCCTAACTTTGGAGCTCATGGGCACTGTGGCCAAGCAGCTGGTCCCCAGCTGTGTGACGGTGCAGCGATGTGGCGGCTGCTGCCCTGACGATGGCCTGGAATGCGTGCCCACCGGGCAGCACCAAGTCCGAATGCAGGTACTGGGGCAGGTAGAGTGTGCCTGGCTAGGGGCTGGTGGGATGGCAGCCAGAGCCCTGGCAGTGGGCAAGCTGTTCTCCCTCCTGCCCATGGAGTGTCCTCTCCTCCTCTGTCTTTGTCTCTCTCTCTCCGTTCTCCCGAACACAGATCCTCATGATCCGGTATCCAAGCAGTCAGCTGGGGGAAATGTCCCTGGAAGAACACAGCCAGTGTGAATGCAGGTGCCAGGCAGGCCCACTTCTGAGCTTGCAGAGACCAGGCTTGGGGGGTGTGGGCGTGGTGGTACACCACCATGGGGACCAGGTTTCTGAGTGGAGCTGGGCGTGCCTGGGATCTGGGCAAGAGAGTAGGATGCTTGGCTTTCCTGATCCTCCTCCTCCTTGTTTCTGTCGGTCTCTCTTTCAGACCAAAAAAGAGAGAGAGTGCTGTGAACCCAGACAGGTGAGTCTCTTGGGCTCCTGTTGAGGTGGGGTTGGAACCCAGGCCCGTGCCCAGGATACAGCGTGTGGGTGGGGCAAGGGCTGTGCAAGTGTGTCAGGAAGCTGTGGTCCCTCCCCCCTTTCCTCCTCCTCCCCTTTTCCTCTGCTCCCCAGTCTGTGCTCTGGCCCAACCCCGGCTCCCTCCAGGGAAGACTCTCCTTCCCACCCCAGACATGTTGCTTCTCCTCCTAGGGCTGACACTCCCCACCACCACCCCCAGCCCCGCTCTGTTCCGGGCTGGGGCCCTGCCCCCGGAGCACACTCCCAAGCTGACATCACCCATCCCACTCCAGCCCCAGGCCCCTCTGCCCACGCTGTACCCAGCGCCACCAGCGCCCTGACCCCAGGACCTGCCGCTGCCGCTGCAGACGCCGCAGCTTCTTCCGTTGCCAAGGGCGGGGCTTAGAGCTCAACCCAGACACCTGCAGGTGAGGAGCTGTGGGGTGGCAGTTGTGTGGGAAGCCATCAAGGCTCTGTCCTGGAGCAGGTCCAGGGTGAGCCTGCCAGTGGGGTAAGAGTCAGGGAAGGGAAAGCTGTTGAACGCGTTGAACAAATATTTACCAAGTGTCTGCTGGCGCTGGGATCAGCATAAACAAGGCTCACATTCCAGGGCAGAAGCCGGACTCAAGGACACTGATGCCAGCAGGGGCCAGCAAGGCCTGTGCTCAGACGCACCTGGCATCATCTTTTGAGAGGTCAGATCTGCCTGAAGTAGCTTTCCAGTTTGCAGCACTCCGGGCCTACCCAGAAGCCACTATGGTAGACATTTGTCCCACTTCATGGGCTCTGAGAGGCCAGGGGACATAGTGTCACCCTTGTGCACCCTGGTCTGAGGCCTTCTCATGACCCACCCCTTCCAGAGTGTGCCCGCAAGTGGCATCACATGGGCTAGGCCAGTTGGGGTGTCTGGGATGTTAGGAAAGAATGAGGTTCGCAGACGGTGACAAAGGGGCGAGTCCAGAGGGGCAGATGCTGAGCTGTGGCAGCGTGAACAGAGTCCCCCTCCTTTCCTCCTCAGGTGCCGGAAGCTGCGAAAGTGAGACATTGCTTCTCAGACTCGGTGGGGCCACTTGCCTCACAGGCCACACTCCAGGGGGGGCCTAACGGGCCTGGACCTCTCCAAGGGCTTTCTGGCCATCTCTTGTCTCTGCGAGGCTGCCAGCCAACATGGTGGGCAGAGTTGGATGAGACTTGGAGGCAGCAAGAGGGGTCGCATACCAACTTGGGAGAGCATGGGGTCCTGTTTCAGTGTTTAACCGCCCTGTGTAAGTGCGCATCTTACAGCGGGCCCCTCTCTGCCCTTACTAAGAAGATCCTGATGCTCTGCAAGTAATGGGAGTTGGGCTTTGGTATGAGAACTGTGACCCCCCCCCCCTTCCCCCATAAAAGAGATGGACGGAGCCATCCCTGCCTGTGTCACTGTTTGTCACTGTCCAGGCTGGCTGGTTCAAGCATGAGTGTGTGTTACACGGCCTCCTAGACCTGGAGCTTCTTACTCTCTTCCCTGTGCAGACGGAGTAAATGAGGCCCAAGGTCCCACACCAGGTCCCATCAGAGCCCAGTCATGTGTTCTTCATACTCCTGTTGTTATTGCCAAACTAGCGAGTCCCTGCCCCCCTGCTCGGAAGGAGACAGCCTGTCATGGCCAGTGAGTTTGAGGTGGGAAGCAGATCTGCTGGATGACCTTGGGTGTCACTGCCCCTCTGCCTGAGCCTCAGCTTTCCACTTGTGCACATGGAGGACACAGATGACCACCATGTTCCGGGCCCTTGGGCTGCAGGAAGGGCTGCGTGCTTTGACATAACAGAAAAGAACACCCGTCTTCCCTGCTGCGCAGCACTGTCGCCTGCTATTTGCCCCCCGTAGCTCAGCTCTAACACTGCACCTGCCTTGTCCCCACCTCCCTGAATGGGAAGCACTAAAGGTCGGGGCTGGTGGCCTGACCTTTACCTGCCCCAGTCCAAGCTCACTGCCCAGCCTTCTGCCTACAGACTCCCCTGTGCCTGGCACTGAGTGGGGTGGTCCAGAGGCCACCTCGGTACAAATGGCTTTGCCCTGCCGAGGCAGGACATTCAGGGAGAGGCCAGTCTGAAGCACCCACCCTCGTGGAGTTAGACTTGAGGGTGTGATAGCGTATTGTTGGGCCCACAGCAAAACGGGGCTAACCCAGAAGAGATGGCTCTAAGTGACGAGTGCCTTCATGTCATGGTCGCCACGCTGTTGGCGAAATGCCACAGCCCACCTGGTACGAGAGAAGAGGGTAGAGGCCCAGGGCTGCCATCTGCGTCCACTTGGCCTCACTGGACACGCACAACGCTTCGCGCGCACCTCCCCGCTTAGTCCTCAATTCTGCCGTCAGCTCTGTGACGATCTTCCTTCTTCATTTGATGAAATAGGCTGATTGACCTGGGGATTCGACTTCAAATCAGCTGTCTCTCTAACCCTCGGTAGGGGTAGTGCCCGCTCGCAGCAGACTTGCTACTTAATTGAGATGTTTGCTGGGTCTGGGGCGCCTGAGAATAGCAGCCACATCGTTGCAGGCTGACTCAGTGGTGAGTGGGCGACAAGCAGAGAAGAGGGTCACGCAGCCGCAGCACGGGGACGCCAGACCCTGCGAGGCCAGGGACTGCTCCCTGAGTTCAGACCCGTCGCACTCTGAGGCCGAATCTTTCCACAGCAACTAACTGGGAGCGGTGGGTCCCGTGGACCCCCAGAGACGTCGTGGGCAAGAATGGGGGCGACGCAAAATGGCGTCTCAAGACCCCCTCCAGGAACCGCGCCCGCTGACCTTAATTTCACCTCACCCGGAAGTGCCCGTGGTCCTTTCGGAAGTCACTTTCACCTAACCTTAGGGACTACCGCTCTACAGGAAGCGGCGAGTCACGTGGCTCTGGAGGGCGGGGCTAGGGGAATACCCGCCCCCGCGGGCGGGTGGCGGCGGGAGTCGCGCGGCCCAATGAGGGCGGGCGGCGTGGCCCGGGCTGGTAGCTGCAGTGACGCGCCTGCGCAGAGGCGGCAGCACAACGCGTTGACTCCGGGGGCGCGGCGAGGAGGTGAGCGGGGGCCACAGCCCGGGCTGAGGGAGCCGGGGTGTACGCGGGCAGGCTGGATCAGGCCGGGGTCCCGAGTGTCAAGGAGGGTAGGGTACGAGGAACCTGGAGGCCGGGGCGGGAGCTGCCCGGAGATGCCGCAGGGGGAGGGCCCTCACGCCGCACGGGGCGGGGTCCCGGGAGTCAGGGCGGGACGTGGAACAGAAACGGGTGGGGCCTGTGAGCTGGTATCTGCGGAAGGCGGGACTCTGAGGCTGGGGGCGGGGCTAGGACCTGGGGGCGGAGCCTGGTCCTTGGAGGAGGAGCTGGAACAGGCGGAAGGCGGAGCCTCGGGTTTGGAGACGAAGGGGGACGAGGCCCGGGCGCTGGGGGCGGGGCTTCAGCCGGTGAGTGGCGCGGATACAGTTCAGGAAAAGGGATCTAGTTCTGCGGAGGGTGGGGCTCCGGGGCTGGGGGCGGAACCACGCCCTCTAAAGGGTGGGGCCAAGGAGCCAAGCGCAGGGGTAGGCCCAGGTAATGGCCCGGGGCGTCCACGCGGGGGCGGTCTCCGGGGTGGCCGGGCCTGGGAGCGTGGTAGGCCGAGAACTCCCCCAGGAGAGGTGGTGTGGGTTGAGCGGGCCCGACGGTCACCCGACACGGGGCCAGTCTGGGTGCCCCGCAGACCCCCGAGGGCTCAGAGCTGGGGAGGCGCCCCGGGCGGGGGCACAGGGCCGGCCTGGGGGATCTCCCCAGAGGACCGGGGCTCCCCGGAGCCACCCAGCGGCGATGTGTGGGTGCCTCGAGGCCGATCCCCTGCAGCGGCGGCAGAGGTGTGGGTGTGCTGGGCAGGGGGCAACTGGGTTTGGCGTGAGTGGTGTCGCCCGGTCAGGGCAACTGCTGTGCAGCCAGATAGGGTCTGGACTTTGCGTAAAGGGACGGGTGGGAATTGAAGAACGGAGTTGGGGGCCAGGAGGGAAGGAAGGGCAGAGGGTGAACAAAGGGGCGGGGCCCTGGCTGCTGTGGCCTCCCCTTACCCCCTCCCCCCGCTGCTGGGGTCCACGGGCAAGCCCCCTTCTCCCTGGACTGGTAAGTGTGACCGCGGAGCCCGGGGGAGAGGGTGGTGACCCGGGACGAGGGGACCCCCAGGGGCAGGCAAGGTATGGTGGCATGGAGTCCTACTACCTGCAGGTTTTCCATACCCCTCCTGCCCTCCCGGTCGATTGGTCGGTTGGGATCTGTTCCCGCAGAGACATGAGACTCAGCTGGGTCCTGACAGTACTGTCCATCTGCCTGAGTGCCCTGGCCACGGCTGCAGGGGCCGAGGGCAAACGGAAACTGCAGATCGGGGTCAAGAAGCGGGTAGACCACTGTCCCATCAAGTCGCGCAAGGGGGATGTCCTGCACATGCACTACACGGTGGGTGAGGCGGAGCTTGTGGGTGTGGGTGGGGATTCTAGGGACCAAAAAGGACTTGGGAGCCAGGTTCCTCTGCTAAGGTGGGTGACCTTGGGCAAGTCCCTTCTCCCCTCTGCCAGTTTCCATGGTTCTATCCTGCTCTTCACTGTCTACTCCCCAGGTTGGCACCAACAAAGAGTTACAGTGTACTGTGAGCTGCCTAAGGCTGTCCCCTTCTAGGACTATGGCCACCAATTCTTTGGGGGGACAGCTTGATGAGGAGAGGAGCTGGGGGTGGGGCACTATCAGAGTGGAACCTCCTCCTCATTGGCCTTCTCATGGTCCCACAGGGGAAGCTGGAAGATGGGACGGAGTTTGACAGCAGCCTGCCCCAGAACCAGCCCTTCGTCTTCTCTCTGGGCACGGGCCAGGTCATCAAGGGCTGGGACCAGGGGCTGCTGGGGTGAGTCCGGGGGCCATGGCTGTGGTCCAGGTGAACTGTGGGAGGCAAGCCCCTGGAATGGGGGGGCGGGGGGAAGGGGAGGCAGGGAGCCTGAGTGGTGCCACATGCTGAATATGTTGTCCTGCAGGATGTGTGAGGGGGAAAAGCGGAAGCTGGTGATCCCATCAGAGCTGGGTAAGAGGTCCTTCCAGAGTGGGTATAGGGCTCGGGTATGTTTGGGGAAGGGTGAAGGCTGGTTTAGCCTCTGTATTGGTCTCCCCCACCCATTCATTACAGTTTGCGCCTCTCCCAAGTTTAGCGGTGTCCAGCAATTCCGGGGCAAGGCCCTTGAGGCACTCAGCTCGGATAGCCACCTGTGCCCTTTATCTGGCCTTTGCAGCCCCCTCTCACCCATTACACCATTGCTGGCTATTACTGAGATGGGCAGAACCCTGGTTTCAGCCTGGATGTCTGCAGAACCTCTCCATCTGACCACAGCTCACTTTGTTTTTTTGTGTGTGTGCATCTTTGACAGGGTATGGAGAACGGGGAGCTCCCCCAAAGATCCCAGGTAATAATACCTTCTGGCCTCCTAGCTGTTGCTCCTGTCCCATCTCCTGTGGCCCTGGTTCTCACTCTACCTCACTTCTCTGCTGCAGGTGGTGCAACCCTAGTGTTCGAGGTGGAGCTGCTCAAAATCGAGCGACGTTCAGAACTGTAGCCAAGCTGGGGAGGCTGGGAGGGGCCCCCATCAGGGACCAGACTGTTTAAGGGAAAAAAAAATCTTAAAGCTCATGAAATGAGCCTGTGTGTGTTTGTGGGCCCCGAGAGACTTAAAAACCGCAGTCCCAGCCTCCCCTCTTCCTCGGCATCCTGTACCCGTCTCCTTTTGTGGCTGCAGAACCTTGGGATCTAGGTTCAACAGCCTGGGGGTCAAGATAGCCAGGCCTTGGGTAGCAGGGTGGCCCTGGCCCAGAGTGAAAAAAGAATTCTTGCTGCCAACAGCAACAGTGCCCGCCCCCTCCCCAGCCACTTTTAGCTGCAGGTCTGGGAGCCAACACTGAACTCTCACCATGACGACGTGGCCTTCAGGAAGGCCTAGTCACTTGGGGAGAAGCTGAGCTGGTAACCGTTACAGTGCAGCGTGTCCCCCTAAAAGAGACCAACCAAGCCTGTTAGCTGCACCAAAGGCATAACCTAGCTTTATTAAAGGGCCCGAGTCGCAGAGTCAATATAAAAACACAAAAAGTCCCATCAGTTTAATAATAATAAAAAAACCCCAAAATGGAAAACAAGGGGCAGGGAAGAGGCCCCTAAGTGAGGGGCACAGGGAGCCCTGCTCACGGCACCAGGCCTGGCCGCAGGGCCCCTTGGTATTGCTGTTGCTACGAGGTCAGGGGGCAGCGATTGTCCTGTGGGAGCCACCATTCACCTGGGTTGAGGACCCTTACTTCTTCTGGGGTGTGCTCAGCTTCTGCATGCCCCGGATCTTGTCCAGCAGGCCAGAGATGAAGGCCTGGGAAGAGGGAGGGCGTTAGGAAGGCAAGCTCCCGAGAGGACAGGAGCCCGGGCCCTGCTCCCCCACCCTCTGGGGAAACACTTACCTCAGTGGGTTTGTAACAGTCAACCAGCAGCTCCTAGTGGGACACAGGGGAGAAGTACAGCTGAGTTCTCAGAAACAGGCCTGGCGTTTACCCTGCCCACTTCCAAGGGGCTGGGGCCACCCCAAATGTCAGGATGCCATCGCTGGCAAGTAGCATGGGCCCCATTTGCTGGAGGCAGAAGCTGAGGCTCAGTGCTCAGAGCTGCTGCATCAGACAAAGGCCTGGCCCCAGAACCTTGCTTACCCAGTTGGCACTGCCTCCCGGCAGCCCTCTACTCCAGCTCCCCGATCCTGACCCTGCCACCCTCTCACCTTGACCCTGGCAGCCCGGGTATCATCACTCTCCATGTCCAGGAGTTCATCCACGTCGATCTCCAGCTCGGGGATCTCCTCTTCCTGGGAGGAGAGAGAGACAAAGGCCTGAGTTGGGGCAGAGGGTAAGAGGGGGGCTTGCTGGCTGAGGCCCCTGCCCTACTTTGGGAAGAGCCAGCCCTCTTTGCCCAGCAGACAGCAGCAGCTGCTCTGAGGAAGAAAACAGACCAGGCCCTTGCCAAGGAAAACTGCCCGAGGTGGGGGGAGGGGGCACTTCCTGTCTCTGCCAGTTGGGCATCCTAGGTGCCAGACAGCTAGGGCTGGGAACACTGCAGATGTGTCCCCCTAACTTCGGGACCCCCCACTTCAACCAGAGCAGGTGGGGCCAGCTGTCCCAGCTTATCACAGCGCCTTCCCTCCCCCAAACACCTGTCACAGCTTCCCAGGAGCGAGGAGGAAGTGAAGGGTGAGGGGTCAGTGAGAAGGACCCAGGCCTGGTGAGGGGAAAACAAAGGCACAGGCTTTGCTGGGGTGGGGGGGAGGGTGCCTGCCCCGCTCCTGCCGAGGAAGCACCTAAGGTCTGGAGCCAGCAGCATTCCAGGGCAGGGCTAGGACCGGCAGCACGGGCAAGCCCACTCCTCCACCCTGCCCCCAGGGGTCTGAGTCACCCAGTGAGCAAGAAGGAGTCATGGGGTGGGGAACCAGAACCAGGGAGCCGCTAGCCTGCCCCGACGCTTCATGGTCCCAGCAATCGGGCTGAGGTCCCGGGACAGCCTAGGCTGGCAGGCACTAGTGCCCTCCTCCCACCGCCAGCCCAAGCGAACCCCAGCCTCCCGCCCAGGGCCAGGCGACCCCCACCTGCCAGGGTAGTGGCAGGAGGGAGGCAGCGGAGAAGGCTGAAGACTGAAGTCAGACAAAAAAGAGCACACGTGGGGGGGGGGCAGACAGGCGGGGAGCGCGGCAGCGACGTGCCCGTTGCTTCGAGTGACAGGCAGGCTGCGGTGGGCTCCCTGCAGCCCGACCCGAGGGTGCCGGCGCGGGGCGGGACGCACCTGGCAGTCGTAGAGGCGAGTGAGCTGCTCCAGGATCCACTCCTCCAGGTTGAGGCGCTTCCGCAACTCCTTGCGGTCGTACTTGACCGTGACCTTCCCTTGGCGCCTCACGGGGCCGTCGTCGTCCGCGCTCCCCGGGCCCTCGCCGGCAGCACCGGGCGGGCTCTGGAAGTAGACGCGGGGCCCTGGGCCGCCACCGCCCGGCCCGGGAGCCGGGGCGGCCAACGCCGCGCCCCCCGCGGGGCCGCTGTCCGCCATGGCGGCCGCCGGGGCCACGTGCGCGCGTCCGGCCCCTCCCTGCGCCGCCGCCTCCCGGACGCCCGCCGGCTGGCTGCGAACCGTCGGTTCGGGTTAGCCGGTGGGCTCGACTCCGCACGACTCCGCGGTGAGGGCGGCGGCGGGGGCGCCCGGGGGCAGCTGCTGCATGCGGAGCCCCCGGGCCTGGCCTGGCCGCGCCCCGCCCCCTCCCGCCGATCCGCCCGCCCTTTGTCCCCCGCGGCCGCCGCCCGAGCCGCCGCCGCCGCCGAGGTCTCTTTCTCCGTCTCCGGGCTTCCCCGCCCCCGGCCACACCCCCTTAAAGAGCCAGTCCCGCCGCGTCCCTGCCTACCCGCCCCGGCAGGGCTGCGGGAGGCTCCCTCGCCCGGGGTCGGCCGTCCTCCACCCTGTTGACCGCGCTCTCCCGACGCGCGTCCTAGGCGCCGGGGGCCAGGATGTGTGCCCCACGGGGACCCCCAGGGTTCTCCCTCGCGGAGCGAAAACAGGGCCGCCTGGAGAGGGGCGGGGGGCGCTGTGTGCTGGCGGAGGCCGGGCGAGGAGAAGCGGGAGTCTGGGTCCGCCAGCGCTTGGCCAGCACGTGGGCCGGGCTCCCGGGGTGGAGGAGTGGACGAGGCGGGTGGGAGCTGCCGGCGCCCGGACACCCTACTCGGCGGGGACGTGCGCCCCTCATGGCGGAGGCGCGGGCTGGGGGTGAGCAGAACGGACCCGGCGGCCGGAAGGGCCAGACCAGACCCCCGGCAGCCACCGCCCACCGGCCAAGATGGAGGGGCGAAGGGCATTATGGGAAGTGTAGTTCGCGGGGCTCGGCCGCGCCGCGCAGCCCCTCCCCTGCCGCGAAGCCGGGGCTGGGAGGCTCCGAACTCGTTTGGGTGCCCTCGCAGGGCTAACCTTCCCGGGGAGCGGTCTGCGCACCTCGCCACGTGTATGCCAACGGGGGGACGCAGGCGTCAGGAGCCGGGAAGTGGGGAGCCGGTGCCCATGACAATGCAAACGGTAACAACGGACCCACAACAAGCCGGTCCCAGCGGGCCCGCAGGTGCTGGCCCTCCGCACCCCCTAACCTCCCCCCTCCGCCTTATCCTGCCTGCCTCTCTCAAGCAGAATGCTCCCCTCATTCCCGCCGCCCCCACCCCACACACATCATCCCGGTGGGTTTTCTGTGTCCTTAGAGTCTCTCTCATTCACTTGTTCGTTGTCCGTCTCCCACTTCCAAACCGTGAGCTCCGTGGGGCCGAAACCTGCCTGACTCAGGGCGGCTGAGTGGACGTGCGCAGCTGCAAACCCACGCGAACGGAGCACATTACCTGACCTTGCTGAGCAGGAGGTGGCCCATCGCTACTGGTTTAACAAATGACTGAAGAACGAATGGCTTCCTTTGTGCCTGCATGTCCTCCTGTGAGGTTGTGGCGAAGATGAAATAGGAAAATGCACAGAAGGTTCAATGACTGCACCACAGAGGTTCATTAAGTCCCACAAATAGAGATGCAGATCAGCTTGTGATGCCAGGCCGGCTCGGACACAAAGCCTCTACTCATCCCCGCCCACCTCCCCTGAGACACCACCCAGTAGGGTTGTGCAGAGCCCCTCTGGGATGCTCCCACCGACGGCAGGCTCACTCTCCACAGTTTTGAGCAGAGTATCAAGGCCGTGTTTCTGTGTCCACCCCTCCCAGACACCTCTCTAGATGGCTGAGAAGCCCTCTGCTGCAGGAGGGATTGAGAGAGGTTGAGACGGTAGCCAAACTCCAACCCGGGCCTTTAGGGTTACCCCGCGGTTGGAGAGCAGACAAGGCAGGACCTGGGAATGGGAGTGTGCTTCCGTGGTAGGGCCTGGCTCGCCAAGCTCAGCCTGGGGCAGGTAGAGTGAGCCGATGCCCCCTCCCTTCCTCAGCCTCCCCTCTGGCCTTAGTCTCCCTTCAGCCAGCCTGGGGGCCAGAGGAGGGGTAGACCCTTGTCGTTATAGATTAGGTAGGACCCACCCTTCCCACCAGGAACCCCATTTCTGAGCCTGGACTGTTAGGAGGAGCAATTTACCCAAGTCCAAATTCCCCAGCACACCCCATCTTGCCGCATCAGAGCCGGTCTACTCTACCTCAACGGGACCATGGATCAGGGCCTTGGAGTCCTCCTGGTTAAGGAGGGGGATGTACCACAGCTTGCGGTGGGCGGGGCCTAGAGGCCATGAAGACCTAGGTACCCGCCCTAGCTCTGCCCTCCAGATGCTGTGACCCAGAGGCTGACCTTCCTGTCCCTCCCTCCCTTCAGAGCTGGTGTGAAGGCTTCCTGTCATGTCCACATTTCATGGGGATAACCCCTGTGGGTTCTCTGGGCAGCACAGGGAGGATCCAGTATGCTCTTCCTATCTTTCCCTCTCTCCACCCCCTGTGCCACCCCCAGGGCACTCCCAGATTCCTGGGGCCAACTCCCTGTCCATCAGTCCCTTCCCATGGCCACCCACACTGAGGAGAGTTCGCGCAGACGGCCATGCGGGCCGGCAGCCTTCTCGGAGGCTGGGCTGCCTTGCACAGAACCTGGGCTCACACCCTGGCTCTGCCCAGTAGGGTGAAGACGTGGGCAAGTCACTTACCTACCCCGCGTCTCCTCCAGGGGGCTGTTCCTACTGATGTCCCGTGGTTGGGGGCTGAGAGCTCAGTGCTCCGTGCCCACATCCCAGCCCTAGACTTCCTGCCTGACCCCTGGGACTGGAGTGTGCCGCCATGGCTGCTCCTCATGCTTCCAGCCTCAGGCTGTGGCCTCCCCAGCCCCATCCTTCCTGGGGTCACAGCTCCCCTCCACCAGAGTGCTCCATCAGCTCAGGCTGCTTCCAGAGCCTCCTCGAAGCAGAGGCCCTGGGAGGGTCCCATGGGCCGTGACCGCTCCCACCATTACCACTTGCCGAGAAGCCCTGTCGTCATCACCAAGGCGGAAAGCAAGTGTCCGAGGAGGAAGGAGCCCTTTAATGGGGGCAGCCTTGGCCTCGGGAGACATGAGGTGGGAGGAGAGGCTCAGCCCAGGAAAAAGGCTCCCATCTGTTTTTGAAGGAGCTGCTGCCCAGAATCCCACGAGGTGCACCTGACCGAGGCCGAGGCCCACCGCTCAGACCCTGAAGCTCAGGCCCTGTCTCCGAGCCCTGCTAGCCCTGGCGCTGGGTGGCGGGCACCCTGCCCCAGAGTGGATCCCTGCCCTTTCCTCCTTTCTCCCTGATGCCCCCACAGCCTGCTAGCCATCCTTCAGATGCTCAGCCTCCTGTAGCCAGGGGTCATGGGTTACCCATTTGTTTATTTGATTCCGGACAAGGTGACGGAGGCACAGAGAGACGAGGTCCTGTGGGAGCAGAGGCCAGTCTCCACCCTGCCCGGCTGTGCCCGGGAGGGGCACCGTTCTGCTGCTTTGCTGAGAGATGAGGATGACAAGTCCCGTCCCCCTTTCTTTTTCTCCTCAGGGGCAAGGAGTGGAGGGATCACAAGCTGACCTGCAGGACACAGGGCTGAAAACCTCCTACAGAGCTGTGTGACCTTGGGCAAGTCCCTGCCCCTCTCTGGGCCTCAAGTGGAGAATAATCACACCTCCCAGGGCCTCGGCCAAAGACAAGGAGATTCCTGAGGTTAGGGTTGGTGTCCCACGTGGCTGGGATTTTAGGAGAGCCAGTTCCCCCGCAGGACTCCCCTCAAGTGAGCCCACAGCCTGGGGCAAAGAGGCCTGCAGGGCACATGGCTCCTTGACTGACCCCTCCTCCCCCAGAACCAGCTTCGTCTTTTCTGGGTTTCTAGGTGACTTGGCTGGCCCCTCTGGATGAGTTCTACTTTAAACTTGCTGCCGCCACTGCCTCTGTATTGGGGGGGCTCCCAGAGGGGCCCCCAGGCAGGAGCCCCCCCAGCCAAGCCCTGCGGGAGGGGCTGTAGCCCCATCATCCCAGCGCCCATGCGCCTTCCTCCTCCCATCCCTGGAACAAAGATTTCAGGGCACCGGCTGTGAGGAGGCTGGCGTTGCGGGGCCTGGCACCCCCGCCCCCCAACCTGGAGGCTTCGGACCCCTCTGGGCAGTGAGCAGCCGCCTTCACCGTGTTTAGTAAGGAGCCCGGGGACCAGCCCCGTGGTGGTCTGCCGCACGGGCAGGGGCTGTCCCAGGCTCGCTCTCAAAGGCCAGGATGCTTGGGTCCTCGGAGAGGTCTCCCCGGGCTAGGGACGGAGGTGGGGCGCCTGGCGGCGGGAGGCCCATTAGCTAAGTGCCCCCAGGGAGGGGCCCCGCGCTGCTGCAGGAGGGGTGAGGCCAAGGGAGCGGGGCCGACAGGGGGGTGGCTTTTCCTGCAGTCGGTTAAGTGCTGCGGGAGTGGGATGGGGGAAGGGCTCTGCGCCCCGGGGCACAAGTCTGGCCCCCCCACCCCGCCCCTGAGAAACCTTCGCGAGCAGCGCCCCTACCCCGTGCCTCCGGCTGCACCCGCAGCCCCCGGGTCCCCAGCGCCCTCTCCCCAGCGCGGGGCTCGTCCAACTGCGCCCCCCACCCCCGGCGAAGTGCCCGAGGCTCAGCGACGCCCCCACCCCAAGCCCCGCTCAGGCTGCAGCCGCCGCCCCAGCCGCCAGGGGGAGCCGACGCGGGGCGGGCGGGCCGACGCGGTGGGAGGGGGCGGCGCCGCTGTGGCCCCGCCCCCGCCCCGCCCCGCCCGGGCCCCGCCGAGCCCCGGGTCCGTCCCGGACAGACTGGCGGGCAGGCGGACGCTGACGCCGCGGGGCCGAGGCGGGCCGCGCGGGAGCGCGCGGAGGGAGCGCCCGCGCCGTCGGACCCCGTCGGGGCTCCGCGGGTTGCCCGCCCGCCCCGCGCCCGGCCATGGCGGGCGCCAGGCCCGGCGTCCACGCGCTGCAGCTGGAGCCGCCCACCGTGGTGGAGACCCTGCGGCGCGGGAGTAAGTTCATCAAATGGGACGAGGTAGGTGCGGGGGGCCCCCACCCCGCCCGGATGCGGGGACTCCCTCCCGCAAGCTCGGCCCCCGCGGAGGACCCCATCCCAGCCCGGCCTGGCCCCGGCGCCCCCCCTCCCAACCAGCGGCGCTCCGGAAACTTGTCCCCGCAGCGAGGACTCGGTGCTCCACCCGCGCCCCGGCCCCGCAGCTGCGGGGAGTGTGGCTTTCCACTCCTGGGCCCGCAGACTTCGCACCCCCATATATCTCGGCCCCCTTCGCTCGCCCTTCCTACCCCTCCTCGCCGATCTGGTTCCTGTCCCTCCAGCCCTGGGCTGGTGCCCAGACCCTTGCCCCGCACCGGACTCCGGTTCGAGGTCCCGATCCCCAATCTGGCCCGGGTGCGCCTCCCTTCTGGGTGCGTGCGGCTGGGACCCCACGCTTCCCCATGCCCGGGTCTGAACACTCTCCTCCATTCATCACTTTTCCAGCCTATTGTGGTTGGCACCCCTTTGCCTTGCCCGTCCAGCGCCCCGCTCAGGTGGTACCACCAAGTCACCCCTTAGTGGAGACTTTGCCCCCCAACTCCCTCCACCCCAGGGAAACTTTGCTTTCTACTCCTTGGCGTCGGGACTTTGAACCCCAATAAAGCCAAACCCCTTTTTAACCTTCCTTGCCTCGCTGTCACCTGCAGCTTGGGCCCCAGCCCTGGGCCCCACCCTCATTTCACACTGCCCCCCTTCCCTGCCCCCTGAACCCCTCCTTCCCCAGGGGCGCCACCCGGCCGCCTGAGCTTCCTCGCTGCTCTCACCCAGTCAGGCCAGAGGCCTGGAAGTGTCTGGGCTCCTTTCCGGCTGGGTGGGGCGGGTAGGCGTGGGAGCTGGGGGAGGGGCTGGGGGCGTGGCCCGAGGCGGCAGGTGAGCCTCACCTAGAGGGTGCCTGGGAGCCCCAGGGCCTGGGGAGACCCCTTCCCTGAGATGGCCTAAAGGGAAAAGTTTCTCTTTTTCCTCCCAGTGTGATAACCCCAAATAAGGAAGTGGGAACAGGGAGAGGGCCCTGGGGGTGGGGTGGGGGTGCTGACAAGGACTTGGGGCTGGAGAAGAGGGGCCTGGGCTGCTTTTGAAGGCCAGAACCCTGGGTCTGGGCAGGGCTCTGTCCTGGGGGCATTACTACAGAACTCCCCCCTCCTCACACTGTGGGGGTGTCAGAGTCCCAGGGCAGCGTCAGGAACCCTAGAGAGGGGCTGCGGGCGCCTGTCAGCACAGTGAGTGAGGAGGCTCAAGCTTGCCCATGTTCCAGGGCTCCCTGAACTCTCTGCCCTCAGATCCACTTCCTGTCCTTTGTAAGCAAAGCCTGAGATGGGCGGGGCTGGTGCAGCCCCATCTCGGGAAGAGGAAACTGAGTCTGGAGGGTGGAGACTAATCCCAGGCCCCACGCTTGGTGGGGCCCCGCTTCCCTGCCTCCTGGGCCACAGGGCTTTGGGGCCGCGCTGGCGGAATGCAAACCCTGGCTCCTCGACCTTTCATCAGCTACGCGGCCCCTGCAGGCCTCAGTCTGCTCGTCTGTGAAATGAAAGAGTAACAGTGCCTACCAAGCAGGGTTTGTGAGGAGGACTGAGTGAGCTCCTGGATGTTAAGTGCTTAGCAATGGCCCTGGCACACAGTAGGGACCATGTGAAGGCAGCTGGTGTATTGAGGATCTGATTGCCAGACTTCGAGCAGCAGTTTGGGGGTGACACCAAAGTGAGGAGGGGTCTCGGGAGAGTTCTAGCTGTGGCCACTTGACCGCTCAGGCCCTGGCCAAGTCTATGTCCCTCTTGACCGCCCTCTCTGGCTGCTGTCCTCCGTTGCCTGGGGTGGCCCTGGGAGTGTGCCAGGGCCCAGGCCCTCCTCGGAAAATGGGGCCAGCACACCCTTCCCTGCCTCTGCAGGGCTGTTTGAGGGAGGACAGATTTCACTCTGGTGCTGAGGGCACCGACCCCCTCGGAGTTAGTCTGTGCCCTGTAAGGTGGGGCGCGCTGCGGGGGCCAGAGTAGGGGTAATGGACTTTAAGGCAGATGTAAGGCTGGCTGGTCTCATGGGGTCCCTAGGGCTGTGGGGGTCAGATTTCCAAACCCTCTGCTTTCATCCCATAAACATTCCCAATGGGGCTGCGCAGCTTCAGGGAGCTCTCAGGCCTCTGGGGGAATCAAGCCTGAGGTTGGGGTCCAGGAGGCCTCCCCAGGCGGGTGGGTCAGATTTCATGGGCAGAGAAGGAGGGAAAGGATATCTTAGCGAAGGAACCATGACGCAGATGCTGGAAGTGGGGAAAAGGTAGTCCACGTGACAGAGTCTTAGTTGAGAGAGAAGTGACACTGGGAGGACCCCCCCAGGACCTCAGCTTTGTCCTGAGGACCGCAGGGAACCACAAAGGACCTTGGGCTGGATGAGGCTTCCCCTTTGCTCACTGTCAGAGACACTGTCCCCGTGACCCCGGGGGCTCCAAGGACCAAGCCTGGGCTGCAGCCTTCACCCTTTGACCCCTATTGTGCCATCCCCTCCCCCAGGAGGCCTCCAGTCGGAACCTGGTGACCCTGCGCGTGGACTCCAATGGCTTCTTCCTGTACTGGACGGGGCCCAACATGGTGAGGGCGGGCGCTGGTGCGGCTCACTCGGGTCGAGGGCCCCTGCCCCAGACCCCCAGCTGCAAGCTGACCCCTCCCTTGGCTTGCCGGACAGGAAGTGCTCAGGGCAGGGGCTGAGGCAGGGGTTCAGGGGTGGCCAGGCCGTGGCCGGAATGGGGAGCTGGGGGCCTCTGGGATCTCACCCTGTAGCCTGTGAGGACCAGCCTGGCCTTTGGTTTCCCCAGGAGGTAGACACACTGGACATCAGCTCCATCAGGGACACACGGACAGGCCGATACGCCCGTCTGCCCAAGGTGAGCGATGGGGCCCAGGACTAAGCATGGGGGTGAGGTGGTGGGGGGTAGGGATACCCCTTCTCACCCTTGGCTCTAACCTGCTCAGGACCCCAAGATTCGCGAGGTGCTGGGTTTTGGGGGCCCTGATGCCCGGCTGGAAGAGAAGCTGATGACGGTGGTGGCCGGGCCAGACCCAGTGAACACAACATTCTTGAACTTCATGGCCGTGCAGGACGACACCGCCAAGGTGGGCTGGGGCTGAGCGGTCGCCTGGGGGAGTCACCACCCCAGTAGCCGAGTCAGCCGTCCCTTAGTGAGAGCCTGTTGTATACCAGGCTGTTCTCTGCCCCGAATTCTTACCGTCCTCTGACAAAGCAGTATGTGAGCACTTACTGTGTACCCCACCTGGTTCCGCACACGGGCTGGGGCCGCGCCAGCCCCTCCGGCCCCACTCACCCTCTCCCCCTGCATCCTGACCCTCAGGTCTGGGCTGAGGAGCTGTTCAAGCTGGCCATGAACATCTTGGCTCAGAACGCCTCTAGGAACACCTTCCTGCGCAAAGCGTGAGCCCCAGGCTTGCCTGGGAGGGTGGGGGTGCAGGTGGCCGTCCCCAGGGCATGAGCCTTCTGCCTGTCTCCCCAGATACACAAAGCTGAAGCTGCAGGTGAACCAGGATGGGCGGATCCCGGTCAAGAAGTGAGCGCCCCTTCCCTTCCGCACCTTGCCCTGATCTTGGTGACCTTTGCCCCCACTGACCTTGACCCCTCCCATCTGTTCAGCATCCTGAAGATGTTCTCAGCAGACAAGAAGCGGGTGGAGACTGCACTAGAGTCCTGTGGCCTCAATTTTAACCGGGTGAGGGGGCTGGGGCAGAGGCTGGGTGGGTATAATGGGCACCTGCTTTCGGGGCTGGCTGCCCCTGGGTTCTCATCCCCATACTCCTCTTGGCCCCCAGAGCGAGTCCATCCGGCCTGATGAGTTTTCCTTGGAAATCTTTGAGCGGTTCCTGAACAAGTTGTGTCTTCGACCGGACATTGACAAGATCCTGCTGGAGATGTGAGCAGGGCTGGGCCTGTTTACTCATCCCCAGTGCTCTGCACCCGCCTCTGCTTGGGGGTTCTTTCCACCCCAGGGGGGCGAGGGAGCTGTTGGGGTCCCAGTGCACGGGCTGTGGCTGAGCTCAGAGCTGCTTTGCCTGCAGCTCTGTTCTCTGCTGCCCGGTTCCTGCTGCTGGCCCATGCTGGGGACGGGAACCAGGCGGTTCAGACCGTTGGGGACCTGCCTGAGCTCACACAGCGCGTGAGGGCTGGAGCTGAGTTGGGTCCAGGCCTGGATTGGCAGGCCAAGCACTCGGTCACTTCCACAGCCCTCGCTAATGCCAATGCCAGTGTTGAATGGAAGGGAGTGGATGGGGAAACTGAGACTCAGAGCAGAGACTTGCCTAAGTCCCAGTCAGTGGGTGCCAGGTCTCTGCCAGGGCGAGGGCGTGGCACAGGGCCTGGTGAGGTTTCAGCCTGACCCGGCTTCCTGCCCCGCCAGAGGTGCCAAGGGCAAGCCGTATCTGACACTGGAGCAGCTCATGGACTTCATCAACCAGAAGCAACGGGACCCACGACTCAATGAAGTGCTGTACCCGCCCCTGGGGCCCGCCCAGACCCGGCTGCTCATTGAGAAGTACGAGCCCAACCAGCAGTTCCTGGAGCGAGGTGAGCCAGCTGGGCGGGGAGAGCGGTGGTGGGCAAGGACCGGAGCAGGGCCAGCTGACCCTGACCCCGCTGATCCTCCCCGGCCCCCAGACCAGATGTCCATGGAGGGCTTCAGCCGCTACCTGGCTGGGGAGGAGAATGGCATTCTGCCCCTGGAGGCCCTGGATCTGAGCGCAGACATGACCCAGCCGCTGAGCGCCTACTTCATCAACTCCTCACACAACACCTATCTCACAGGTGAGTGAGCTGCCCGCACTGGCCAGGAGGGGGCATGGCATGGTGACCTTCGCCTTCCCGCCTTCCCCCTTGTGGGTGGCCAGTACTGGGAAGGCAGGCAGGGGACAGACAGCCTGCTCGGGACCAGCGCTTCTCTGCATGGGTGCGTCTCCTGGGTGGTCTGGAAGGCTTCCTGGGGGAGGGGCCGAGGTGGCTTTGGGAAGGAACAGCCTGTGCAAAGGCCCAGAATAGAAGACTGCTTGG
>PVJC01003187.1:0-73169 GCA_004026665.1 Murina feae
CCAGACTGGAAAGGGTGCAGGTTGTTCTGAGGGACACCACCACCATCCCCCAACCCACTCTGTGCACCAATTTTGTGCACCAGGCCTCTAGTATATAAATAATAGCATTTGTCAAAAGAATTGTTTCTATCATTAAAATAATGGTTTTTGTGACCATAGATCTGCCTAATTCAGGTTCTGAATGTATGTCTTGGAATGTGATGTTTCTTAAAGATATCCTATCTAATAAAAGAGTAATATGCAAATTAACCCTCACTCCCTCACAAAAATAGCAGCAGCCAGGAGCTGTAGCAAGGCAGGAGACTTGTGTTGCCCTGGCGATGGAGGAAGCCAAGATTCCCACCGGCCTTTGGACCCTGAGCTTTGGACCCAAAGCAACAAAGTTTCAATTACAGAAGTTAAATAAATCCCAGATACCTGCTTCTAGCCCGTGGCCATGGCCAGCCTAAAAACAGCCCTCAGTTCCTCACCCAAGGTGGCCATACTCCCATGGGGTGAGGGTCCCAACTGGGAAACTTGACCAGACTGCAAACAGCCCTCAGCCCCTCCCCCAGGCTGGCCACACCCCCATGGGGTGAGGATCTACACTTAGGGGCTTGGCCAGCCCTCATCCCCTCACCCAGGCTGGCCAGCCACCCCACTGGGATCTCCCCCAGAAGGGCTGTGGCCAGCCTGAAATAGCCCTTGGCCCCTCTCCCAGGCTGGCCACACTCCCATGGGGTGAGGGTCTCCCCTGGTGGTTTGAGTAGTCTGAAAACATCCATCAGCCCCTCACCCAGGCTGGCCAGGCAACCCCATGGCAAACCCCACCCTGAAGGGGGTGTGGCCAGCCTGAAAACAGCCCTCAGCTCCTCACTGAGGCTGCCCAGGCACCCCAGCAGGACACACTTCAGAGCAAACCAGCCAACCCCAACCTGTACACCAGGCCTCTGTCCTATATAATAAAAGGATAATATGCAAATTGACCCTAACAACAGAATGACTGGGAATGACTGGTCACTATGACACACACTGACCACCAGGGAGCAGATGCTCAATGCAGGAGATGTCCCCTGGTGGTCAGTGCACTCCCACAGGGGGAGCTCTACTTAGCCACAAGTCAAGCTGATGGCTGCCAGCACAGTGGTGGTGGCGGGAGCCTCTCTCACCTCCTCAGCAGTGCTAAGAATGTCCTACTGCAGCTTAGGCCTGCCAGAGTGATGTCTGACTTCCAGGTTAAGCCCAATCCCCTGGGCAGCAGGCCTAAACCAGCAGATGGACATCCCCTGTGGGTTCCCAGACTGCAAGAGGTCATAGGCCGGGCTGAAGTACCCCCTCCACAAGTGCACCAATTTTTGTGCACCAGGCCTCTAGTGTACTAATATAAGCTAAACAATTTGATAAGCAACAAATACATAGAAAATTAGAGACTAATCATCAAAACCTAAGTAACTATTTAGTTGACTGAGTAATCTACTTCCCTGTTTCTATTCTTTTCGATAACTAGTCAGTGTTGTTGACTTTGTAGGATGTAGAAAAAATAATGTAGCACATTTCATCTATAATAATAAAAAAATTATTTGCTAATTTGACCTGACATCCTTCTAGACAAAGCTGGGTCTGTGAGGGAAGCCTGGGTCCTGGGTGCCAGAGGAAAGCCAGTGCCAGCAGCCGGGGGAAAAGAAGGTCTACTCTTGCACAAATTTTGTGCATCAGGCCTCTAGTTTATAATAAGATAATGAGGAAAAAGAATTAATTCAATTAATATTTATTAAAATTAATATAATTAATAAACCACTAAATTCTATATTTTTGGCATATTTTTCACTATGAATGACCCACCCATTGATTAAACAATTAGCTGACAAGGAGCGTTTCTCAAAGTTTTTGTGTTGGTTAATGGTTCAAAATTTATATATCTCCTTTTATAGGATAGAAGCAGTTTCACTGAAGTTGTTTGAAAGACTAGACACATTTGAAATAACATCCTGCAGAGGCTGAAGGTAGTACAGACGCTCTGATAATAATAAAAATAAAAGAATGGAAAATTAATATGTAGCACATGTAAATTGAAAAGTAAACTTGCATAAAGACTTTTTTTTCGAGTTTTATAATTTACATGATTTATTCTTTCATTTGGTCATTTCCTTACTTGTGTTAACATAAGATAAGTCTGAGTCTAGAACCACTTTAGCTTTCCCATTACTACATTCTTTGGTATAACCCTGCTAGTTCAACCCAGTAGTCAAGCTTTTAGTCTCCATGGTTACTTTTGCAAATGTAATTTGGTGAGAAGATCAGAGTAAAACTCAATCAGGGAAGTGCTTGGACATGCAATTTAGCCCTTCTCCTTAATGTATGCACTCCATTACTTGCTTCCTAGAATCTTTAGAAATTATATTAATTTTTAAATTGACTTGAAACTAGCTTAAATATAATTCCCCTTTTCAAATATATAAAATAAAAAATGTTTTCTATAAACTTCATCCATACCTGTAATATCTAAATATATTAATTGTACCAGCTAATCATTGCACATCATTTATATCTAATAATAGAAATGGGGGGTGGGAGGGGTTGAAAAAGCATGGTCATTAAGCTACCATATTTTCTGGCATATAAGACCACTGTTTAACCCAGGAAAATCTTCTCAAAAGTCATCTTATATGCCAGAAAGTACTGTATATATTATTATTTTTTTAATTTAAATTCTTTATTGTTTAAAGTCTTATATAAGTCTTCTTTTTAGCCCTTTGACCTCTCCCCACCCAACTTCACCCTCTAACACATGCCCTCCCTCTTCCCCTTGTGTCCATTGGTTATACTCATATGCATGCATACAAAAATAGTACCAGAGTCACAGAAGCATTGAAGAGACTGTCAAACCTATAAGAAAGCTGTGGGGTGAGGGGGTAAGAGATCAACCAAATATGTGTTATTTTTAAAAGAACTTCAACATTTTGTTTATGAGGAAATGAGTAATGGGGATGTGATAATTGTGAATTTCCAAACAGTTGTATCTCAACTTTTTGACTTACTACTAAACAGAAAAATAGTTATTTAAAAGCATATTCAAATATGTTAACTAACAATGATGATCTGTCCTAAGATGAGGGAAAATGTGGTAGAATACACATACACTTATGTTAGATAAAAATATCAATATATAATTAGTATAACATTATCTATCCTATCTAATAAAAGATTAATATGCAAATTAGGTGTCACTCCATTACAAAGATGGCTGTCCCCATAGCCACAAGATGGCAGCTCCCATAACCACTGAAGTGGTCAGGCTTATTAGCCAGGCAGGTGGTGGGAGGCAGGAGGCCCAATGGGCAGAACAGGCAATCAGAGGAGGCTGGGGGTCAACTGCCCAGGCCAGAGGCCTTCACCAGAGGCCTCAGGCAAGGGCAAGGGCGGAGCCGGTGATCGGAGGAGTATAAGGCCTGGGCCAGAGCCCTCAGGCCTGGGCAGGGGCAAGGCTGGAGATCGCAGGGGCCTAGGCTCTATGGAGCCAGTGATTGGAGGGATAGGGGCAGAGCCTCTGATCATAGGGGTCTGGGCACTGGTGTAGCCGGCAAAGCAGTGTTCTGGGGGTCCCCTGTCCAGGCCTGCAAACTTGGCCAGAGGCTCCAGAGTGGAACTCGCAATGGAAGGGGCCTAGGAGTCTCCTGCCCAGGCCTGCATCCTTGGCCAGAGGCTGCCAGAAGGGCAGGGGTGGAGCCTGCGATTGGAGGGGCCTCGGGGTCCCCTGCCCAGACCTGCATCCTTAGCCAGAGGTTGCCAATAGGGCAAGGGCAGAGCTGGCAATGGCAGGGGGTAGGATCAGAGCCAGTGATTGCAGCGGTCTGGGCTCTGTGAAGCCAGGGATTGCAGGGATCTGGGGGTCACCTGCCTAGGCCTGCAGTCTTGGCCAGAGGTTACAGGCCTGGGCAGGGGTGGAGCTGGGATTGGAGGGGCAAGGGTGGAGCTGGTGATCAGAGTGAAATAAAGAGGAAACACTTTTTCTTACCACTCACTGGCTAAGTTCCCTGTATGCCACTGGTAATATTCTTAGTAACTTGGGTAACTTAGTAACTTTTTGGATATAAGTCCAAAAAGGCATCTAGGGTTTTTCCACCACAATCCTGGAGAAAAAAAAATGAAGGTCCACTGCTGGAGGGCTAAGAAATGTCATATCCTGCCCTAGCTGGTTTGCTCAGTGCATAATGCCTCAGCCTGCTGACTGCAGGGTCTGGGTTCAATTCTGACCAAGGGCATGTACCTAGGTTGCAGGCTCCTCCCTGGCCAGGGCCCAGGTCAGGGTATATGCAGGAGGCAACCAATCAAAATGTTCCTCTCACTTTGATATTTCTCTCTGTTTTCTTCTTCCCTTCCACATTCTCTAAAAATCAATGGAAACACATCCTCAGGTGAGGATTAAAAAGAAAGAAAGAATTGTCATGTCCTATGAAAGACACATCTTGAAAATGCCTAAAGAAAGTTGTCATTTTTTCATGGTGAAAGGACTGGAGTCCTTGTTGATGAAAACATCTTGGTGGCTGCAGTGACTGGCAGTGGCTGCAGCAGCAGGGTGATGGGGCTGGTGGCTTCCCCTGATTAGCCTGGTCACCTCCCACAAAAGAAGGTCAGACTGTGGCTTAGGTCCACTCCCCAAGGGGATCAGGGAGTGGGCCCGAGCCATCAGTAGGACACCCTTGAGGGCTAACAATATGTAAGAGGGGGCAGGCTAGGCTGAGGAACCCCCTGCCCCCATGCACGAATTTTGTGCACTGGGCCCCTAGCATACAATAATAGTTATCTCCAGAAATAATGATTTTACCTATAAATGGCAAACTTCTAATTACAGAACATCTGCTCTTTTAGTTATTCTGCAGTAACTCTTTCAAGCCCTAAAGAACCTTACCTCATATTTAGCTCAGAATGTACTAAAAACCTCATTTTAACTTTCTGCCCCTCAATCTCTCATGTATGTAGGGGTCTCTGAACATGTCATGTATATAAGGTTCCCATGCATATGTATGTAAATTAAATTTGCTCATTTTCTCTTGTTAATCTTTCTCATATAGGTTTAATTATTAGACCAGTGAAAAGAACCTAGAAAGGTAGAGAAAAATGTATATCTCCCCTGCAGTAGCAAAGTCTTTGTCCAGGGACTAGATTGTGAAAAGCAAGTACCTTTATCAGGTGTAAACAACTTTTTATAAAGGATTAGAAAGTAAATATTTTAAGACATATGGCCATCTGGTTTACATTGCAAATCGTTATCTGTAAGCAGCCAGAGATAATGCATAAAATATGCATGTCTCTGTTTAAATAGCACCTTATTTATAGACACTAGAATTTGAGTTCTATGTAATTTATGTGTCATAAAATATTATTATTCGTAATATTATTATTTAAAGATGTAAAACCATTCCTAGTTCATAGGCCATAAGAAAACATACAGCAGGCTGCATTTGGCCTACAGCATATTTTGCAGACTCCTAACCTAGATCATTGCCTCACCTTGAGTCCAATAGAGAAGAAAAGAGGGAAAGAACAAATTTCCTAAAGTGAAACAGAAAAACAACTAAAGGAGAAATACACTAATTTCTACTGTCTAAGGATGTAATGAAGTGAAGTGCTCACTTTCCTGGACTCCATTTGGTTTGGGCCTCATTGTTTTCATGGCCTTCAGGCCAATAGCTCCTGCTTTAGACATGTTACTCATTAGAGGAGTTTTGCTTGGAGCTAGAGGTTTAACAGAAACAACCACTCCCACTTTTTCCTTCCCTTGACATAAAAGAAGCCTGAACTGTATTTTTCAAAGATGGATTTGAGAAGCTACTGGAGCTCTTATCTTCTTGATTGGGATCTTCTTGATTAATAAAACTTCCTTATTTCAAACTCTGATGTTTTGAGTTTTGGACTTTGAAAGCATCAAGCACATGGGCTTTGGACAGGTAACAAAGACAGGTAAATAAATACAAATAAAGTAAATACAAATAAAGTAAAAGACTTAATTCTTTCTGTGGAAAATAACACAAAAGATTTTCTTCCCCTTCTTTTTTCTCAGAAAATTTACTTTAGCCTACCTTTTAAATGTATACAAATTCTTTCAAAAACTAGATAGGACTTTTGTCTTCTTTATCACACAAGAGTGCCTGTCTCAAAGACCTGGGAGTCATCTCTTTGAAGTTAATTAACAAGGAAGATTACACCCCAACTACCCATTTCCTATAGGAGGTAGAAGTCTAATTCTGATGGAGCCCTTGCTCCAGGTTGAAAAATTACTTGCTGCCTTAAGTCTTTGTAAGTGTGATTTTCCTGGATAAAGCTTGTGAACTAATATAAATGGTCACTGCAACTACCAGATAAAGTATGAATTATGTTTGACAAATGGTGCTATCCAGTGCATTTACTTGTGGACTAGTTATTTATCTGGAAATTTATGCATTTATCTGCTTAGGTATATAAAATGATTATATTTCTTTCTGTCTTTGCAATATCCTCATAATAAAAATTTTAGTTACTGCCTTTGTGAAGTTTTTTTCCCCAACACTGGCACCCATTTATCACATTTCTGCTAGGATCACTGTCTTATAGAGTAGTAATGGATGGAGTAAGTGAGGGTTCAAGGAAAAGAATTTCTTCATGTACCAATGAAGAAGAGAAAAAGCATATATATTTTTTGAACATTATCCTCAGGGATTCAGGCATCACATTCAAACAACAAAGTTAGATATCCCTCACATGTTTCCCATACCTAGAAATTATTTTTCACATTATTTGAGTGTGATGTAATCATGTGTTTATTATTTTGTCTTCTTTCACACCTCTGAGCTACTTACAGGCACGTGCAGAGTTGTCATTTCCATTACTCTGTCATGGAAATGAGAAGCAAATAAAATAAAATAAAATAAATAATTTCACTTTTACAGTGTTTTACATATATTCTGAATATATAATATTACATGTGTAGTAGTTTGTGCTAATTTTCATTTATTTTCAAGTATAAAAAACTTAAATGTCAATAAATTTCCAATTCCCAAAAGCCAAAAATTAATATAAAGTGATCAATTAAAAGTACTACATCAATGTATATAATATATAAATTCACATATTAGAATTTATATATATGAAGTATTTAATTGTGACTATCACATTATAGAAACTTAGAACAAAAATAATTTATAACATTTATATTATTACAAAATATTAATTTTACATGCAAGACAACAAAAATCCACATAATTATATGTTAGGCCTTTTGAAATTACTTAGTAGGGTAATTATCTAGTAGACTATTGATAAGAAAACTTTGTAGGTAACAAATTAATAAAAATTTCCTATAGGGGAGGAAAAGTGTTTTTCTCTCTTTTGGAGTTCCTGGCTGAAATTCCCTAGTAATAAATGACAAATTAGTAAGTGAAAAATCAACAGAAGTTTAATAACATTTACTATACTTCCTACATGGTAGATACCCAAAAAAACTGAGTACCTTTCTGAAATGGACCAAGCCAGCACCTTATACACTATCTCCAGCTAAAGACAAAAAATGTTGGGGGTAGGGGAGTCAGTTAAAGAAGGTTATCAGGGAAAGTAAGGTAAACATGGTTGTGGTTTTATGAAGATTTAGGTCATTACCTTTTCTATTATTAATAGTTTCTAGAGATTTAGTCATCCTTCTCTTCCTCAATCCTCTTACTAAAAGCAAGGCACCCTTATGAATGGAGGTTTCCCTTGTAAATGGAAATGTCCCTTACAACTTCTACTAGGTTTTCAGCTTTTCCTATGTCTTCTGTTTCTTTAAAAAATAATCAGCTCAAGATAATTTTTGTGGACAAAAAGGGGCCACATACTAAACCTGACAAACTCAGGGGATGCTTGCATCAGGAGGCTTACAACTCAGAGACCCAAAGTAACCACATAGAATGGTCAGAAATGAAAATTTTCTAACTAAGAGTGATCATTCTGGGTAGTCATGTTATTAGGCCCATATCTTCCTTGCCAAAATTCAGTATTTACCTTAACTGAGACTGTCTGTTGTGTTTTGCATTTAAGATAACATACTTTTGGAATGTCAGCATATCCCCCTTTTCCCAGGCCCTCTCAGGGAAAAATATCCCACCAGAGCCCAAGACCATGGAACCCCTCATTGTTATCAAATATCATCTCTAAATGCTGTAAATATTAATTGTAAACTATGCTGTACCCGCCAATGTAAAAAAGGTTTTTGTCTCTCCATTTTACTCTTTACCCAGTCTCAGATATTTCCCCTGGCTCTGCTTTCTCCTCCCTCCCTAATCTAACACCAGTGAATTTAGTGTAACTCTCCTTATGCATCCTCCATTGAGTGGAACCTATACTAATAAAAGGGTAACATGCAAATTAACTGTCATTCCATGACAAAGATGGTGGCAGCCATAGCCACAAAGATGGCAACACCAGCTGGAGCCAGGGAGCCGACTGGAGTTGGGAGGGAAGCTTGGCTTCCTCTGTCACCCCAGCAATGAAGGAAGACAAGCCTCCTGCACTCCCCCGCCCCCTGCCAAGGGCCTGCCTCTGGGTGGCAGCTATGTAGCCAGCTGGAGAGGGCGGCACACTTGGCTTCCTTAGGGCGGGATGTTTGGCTTCCTTCGTCACCTCAGTGATGAAGGAAGGCAAACCTCCCACATGTCCCAGCTGGCCTCTGAGGGGCAGAGCAGCCAGGGTATGTTGGGATGCCTGCCTTTGTCACCAAGGCACATCCTCTCCTGCCCCCACTAGCATGCCAATGTCCCCCAGCTCACTGTCACCCAGGAGCACCTGCAATAGTCCCACACCATGTGGCTCCCCGCCACCTTTCCACCGTACTCCCATCAACCCCAGCATGCCTATGTCCCCCACAGGACGTGCTCACGAACCCTCTGGCATGCTCATATCCTTTGGAGAGTGTCTGGGAATTCTGGGTGTTGGGGGTAGGTGCCTGTGAGATGACAATGAGAGGGCAGAGTGGTGATGTCCTGTTCCCATGGAGGCCAGTGTAGCAATGAGATCACCTCCATGGGGCTAGTGCTGAGGTGGGAGCAGGTGCAGACAGACACCCCTAGTGGGCGTGGGTGGCCCTCACTGAGGTGCCTTTGGTCAGCATTCAAGATTGGGAACTCAGAGGAGGCGAGGAGTTCTGTCCTCTCAGTGAAATGGTGGGATAGTCAGGGTGACTACAGAGGAGGAATGTGCACTTTGGGTGCCAGCACCCATGAGTGAAGGCTGCCCTGAGCCTCGCTCACTTGGGGCCTAGTGCACTCCTGCCGGTCAGCAGGTGACAGGACGTGCTTTTCTGAGTTAATGAGAGAAAACATTGATTCTCCCGCTGCGTGCAAAGGTGGAAAGTGGAGTGGGGAGACATGCGGGGAGTGCGCGAGGTTCCCTGCCTGGGGGTTCCAAATCTGCAGTTGGTTTCTTTTACCATTGACTAGAGATATATAGGGTGTCCCCTCAAAATGTATACACAGTTTTAATACCTACTAATTCCAATGGGTTTAAGCATGAAAAGAAAGAGACAACAATGGAGTTGTCATTTGTTAAAAGTGTGGGCAAAAATTGGCAGTCAGACATCCCCCGAAGGGTCCTGGATTGGAGAGGGTGCAGGCCAGACTGAGGAGCACCCCTCCTCGCCTCCCCTCCCCCACAGCCCTGTGCATGAATTTCATGCACCTGGCCTCTAGTTTAAAAAATAAACTACAAAACTGTCATTCTCCAGAGCATTTTTTCAATCCATTGAGATTTTGCTTCCCAGCAATTGTCATCAGTTTAACTCAAATAAACTCATAAAAATTATTCACAGGTTTGGGGCATTTCTTACCTAGACATCCTTATGCCAAAGAAGTACATTTTGAGGTGGTAAATTCTGCTCCTCTTGATGCCTAAGAGGTCAAATTTAATTCTCATTTCTCATATTATTTGTACTTCAACTTTAATTTATTTAAAACTGCTGAAAACACTATGTACAGTTTTCATGAGTGGCATGGATATGTTTAAAAGAAGAATTACCCAAAGCTTTAAAATCTTAAAAATTGTATTTATTGATTTGAGAGAGAAAATGGGAGGGAGGGAGAGAGGGAGAGAGGGAGAGAGGGAGAGAGGGGGAGAGAGAGAGAGAGAGAGAGAGAGAGAGAGAGAGAGAGAGAGAGAGAGAGAGAGAGAAAGAGAGAGAGAGAAAGAGAGAGAGAGAGAGATTTGTTGTTCCACTTTTTTATGCACTTATGGTTGATTCTTGTATGTGATCTGATTGGGACCAAACCTGAAAACATGGCATATATGGATGATGCTCCAATAACTGAGCTACACAGTCAGGGCCTCAAAATCTTAAAAATTTTAATAGAAACACTTCAACCTAGAAAGATGAAAGTATAGAGATGCCACTATTATATTTTCACTCATCTTTTAATGCTAATTTTTAGAGTTATTTATATCACAAGTGCTAGCTGATTGATTACAAACTTTTTTCTACATAAATTTTCTAGTTTCTTTAAACCATATACAGTATGATGTAATTAATAATTTGAACTACTTAGACTCTTTTTTGGGTAAACAGTGTGGACAAAACCAGAGTATATACAATTTCAGTGATTAAAAGTAACATCATAGGATGATCTGATCATAAATTCCTAACTGGGCAGGTCATGGTATATAGTCAACCCCCAGGCCTGTAACTTCTTTAGGAAAATGTTTTGAAGCAAGTCCTGTTCATTGTTATTGTGCATGTAGGTTAAAACTCCTTTGAAATGCCAGAAGTAATTCCAGACCCCTTGAAGATGTAACGATACTCATGGGAGCATATAATCTTAACAATCCTGTAGCTTACTTTCTTCCACCTTCATGTAATCTTCCTTATGTTCTCTTCTTAATTCCAAATACATAAAGGAAAGTGCAAAACTATTATTCTCTGGAGTATTTTTAGATCTTGCTTCCTGGCAATGTTGTTAGTTTGGCACAAATAAATTCATAAAATTCTCTAGAGGTTCAGAAGTTTGTTGCATCTTCACCAGTGTTTCTCAGGAGATTACGCTAGTATTTCTACTCTCATTTAATCTATTGTTCTAGTATCCAGGCTAAATATATTATCTTTTAAAATTTTATTCAAACTGTAAGATTGTGGTGTATTGGCCTTTAAGACACATGACAAAAAGAAAAATCAGTACTAACATGTTTAGAGTTTTGGAAATGAATGTAGCACTTTGTAAATAATTTTGAGCTGTGTTATCACTATTATCATTAAAACTGAAAATAATTGTAGAATATTCTAAGATTTCATAGTACTAATAAAAAGAAGTAATAGTCCAGGGATATCATAAATTTCTAACTGAACAGTATTGTGGAAAAACTAGTCTTATTGATGCTACTTTCTATGCTTTCTATATTTACTAGGAGAGATGCCTTATTAATTAAACAACCAAATAGTGATTCTTCTGTCTTTAGCAGAAATTTCTTTTCAAAGGGGGGTCTTTAGGGTAAATGAATATTAGATTGGAGACATGGTAAAGTAGGTGCTAAGTCCTAAAATTCACTTAACTTGTTACCATGGTGGACAATGTTCTTTTCAGTAAATGACACAGTGATACTCTTCTCTCTATCCTATATAACAAAGAGGTAATATGCAAATTGACCCTCACACCCACATAAGATGGATGCTTACGACCAGGCCAGCAGGGGAGTTAGTGAGGGATGACCAAACGAATGAACAGCAGGCTGCGTGAGATGACCAGGCTGGTGGGGGGCGGGCAATTAGGGGCAACTAGGCAGGCAGGCAGGTGAGCAGTTAGGAGCCAGTGGTCCAGGATTGTGAACCTAAAGTGAAATTGGGCTTAAACCGGCAGTTGGACATCCTCCAAGGGGTCTTGATTGGAGTGGGTGCAGGCTGGGCTGAGGTGCCCCCCACCCACCCATGCACAACTTTTGTGCACCAGGCTTCTAGTCTCATATGAGCTTGGAGTTCATTGTCCAAAGTACTTCAATGTCCTCATATGGCAAATTGGGTGCACAGATTCATTACATGCAATATAAACAATACTAGGCTAATATGATTTAAAGCTAAAAATACTTGGTTGAATGTACTTGTTTGGAGAAAATTTACATTCAGGAAAAAATTTTACTTATATGAAAAAATATATTGGTAAATTTATTAACTAAGCTTTAAATATGACCACTGCAAAATTTCATTGTTTAAAAATAGACATATACTTGTTTATTTTCTCTATTCTTTGAAATTTTAAAAGTAAATTGTATACCTCAATTACTATTAGCTAATGCTATTTGTATGGTCTGTGTATTGGAGAAAATGTATGTGTAGAAAAAATTAAATATACTAATAACTACTAAACTGTACACTTAGAAATGGTTAAGAAGACAATTTTCATGTTATGCATTTTTAATTATCTAATCTAATAAAAGAGTAATATGCAAATTGACCATCACTCCAAGACACCCAAGTCATGCCCACCAGCCAAGCCATGACCACCAGCCTATCAGAGTGGCTGTATGCAAATTAACCCAGCCAAGATGGTGGCCAGCAGCCACGGAGCTGGAAAAAGCAGGAGGCTTCCATTGCAACTGCCTGACTAAGCCAGCTGGACCTCTGCTCAAGCAACAATGTTTCAGTTAGAGAAGCCACAGAGCTGAGGAAACAGGAGGCTTCATTACCTGCCTAGGCTTCAGCTCTAAGCAATAGTGTTTCAATTATAGAAGATAAATAAACCCCAGAAACCTGATTCCAGCCAGCCTCACTGGGACATTGGGTCAATGGGAGCTGTGGGAAGCCTGAAAATGGCCCTCAGCCCACCACTCAGGTTTGCCACACCCCAATGGGGTGAGGGTCCACACTGGGGGGCTTGGCAAGCCTGCAAACAGCCATCAGCCCCTCACCCAGGCTGGCCAGGCATGCCAGCAGGTGGACATCCCCATGGTCCCAGACTGTGAGAGGGCACAGGCCGGGCTGAGGGACCTGCCGAGTGCACAAATTTTTGTGCACCAGGCCTCTAGTGTATATATATGATATGTTTATTGATGAGGGGGGGGGGGAGAGGTCAGTTGAGTTCTATATGTGCCGGGACTGGATCTAACCCACAACCTAGGTATGTGCCCTGTCCAGGAATTGAACCTACAAACATTTTGATGTATGAGAGATGACTCTCCAACCAACTGAGCCACCTAACCAGGACATACATATTTAAAAATAATCATTGACACTCCTTAGTATCTTATACTTAATGACATTGCTTTTCTGAAAAAAAAAAAAAAAGTGACTAAAAAGTCGACTACCTATACATGTTAGGAAATATCAGAATTACTAACAGTTTCTTGACACAAACTACAAATTATTAATCAATATTTTCTTTGGTTATTAGATTTCAGCACATTTCACCACCCAATAGTATAACTCAATTCCATGGTTTATATTGACTCAAAAAAAGAGAATTTTCTTGCCTTTTTTAGATCCTGCACAATTATCAGTAGACTCATTAAGGGATGTGTGTTTTCTAAGCACCAGTGCTAGAAAACAATACTAACTTGTTTGAAGTGAGTGACTACAGAAGAAAACAGTAATTAAAGATAGCATTTGTAGCCCTGGCTGGTGTGGCACAGTTGATTAGAGAACAATTGTCCCATATACCAAAAGGTCATGATTTTGATTCCCAATTAGGCACATACCCAGGTTTTAGGCTTACTTCCCGGTTGAGAGGCAATCAATTCATGTTCCTATCTCACATAGATGTTTCTGTCTCACTCCCTCTCCCTTCCTCTCTTTCTAAAACCAATAATAATGTGTTCTGAGTCAGGATTTAATAATAATAATAATAATAATAATAATAATAATAATAATAAAAAGATTGCATTTTTGTAAGCGTAGCATTTAGGAGGAAATAAATATGTTTGGATGGAGATATAAACTTCTTGAATTTTGAAAAGTCAAACAATAAAAATTGCCTATCTTGATTGAAGAATGATACACCGATAAAAGCAAATTTTCTATCATTTATTAATTGTATTTAAAATTTACATGGATCTATTAAAGACATTGTGTAATGTTTCCACTTTATGCTGTAAACAATGACAAACATTTGGCATAAAATAATATGCATATCAATGTAACAAGTTTGAAAAGTGGGGAATGAAAATCTGAAGTCTGCCTTAATTCTAACAATGATTATTAACACTTCAAATGAATGGATCCTAGATTTCTGTCTCAAAATTCTAAGTTGTTGTTTTTTATAAAGAAAATTCTAAAGGATTTCAACATGCAATGGATATATATACATATAAATAACACTCAGAATAACTAGCTTCCATGCTTATGACCTCAACATAAGGCAAAAGCCCGTAATTGCACTGATACTTTGGCACAGTGTATTCAAAAAGCAAAGCCATGTGATAGCCTAATGAAACAATCCTTTTTGTCTGCCAGCTTCAAATTGCTAATACAGTTGCAATAAAATCCAACCATCGCTTCTGATGGCATATGCAGCTTTGATTCGCAAGACGGTTTGTCTTCCAAATGTGTGAACCAAGCATGAATCTGTTTCTCTAATTATCCTTGTAAGTTAGGTTAGGAAAATGAGGAAGACACATGTTTGTTTTTATAAAACATAATTCTGCCTCCTGGTCTGACCACATCTGATTAGGAGAACAGTAAACCAATCCGATTCTGTCAGATGGAAATATCATGTCTTCTACACTGGGCAACCTCTTGAATATTACCAAGCAATTATAAATAATGAAATTAACCATGTCACACACATTGGTTTCTCCTTTTAATTGCTCAAGAAAAACAAGCCTTTGGTAACTCCGGCTATTGTATGCTACAATACACCAAAAAAGTTACCAATGACCATTCCTGAGCTAATCCATGGCCAGATGTTCCCATAGCAATTTGATGTTTTACTGTTTTCTAGAATTCTGTTTGATCTTCTACCTCAATTGACATCAGTTGGTGAATCTGCAGAAATCCATGTTCTTGAAGAGTTTGCATCTCAGGAAGTTCTTATTCTTGCCTTCTGATATAAAAATAACTACTCCAGCAAATAAAATCTCTCCAAATAAAAATAAGTCAAGGTTGCTTGATGACTACTACACAGGCACCTGCTCTCCCAATATTCAAGGAAGCCATCTGTTGAAAAAATTAAACACAATTTAAGAAAAAAATACTTTTTTGAAAAATATACAAATTTTAATAAGTTTAAGACACTTATTTCCATTGAAAACTAAATAATTTTTATTATATTTCCCAATTTAGCTACAAGTAGTAAAACAAAAATTTAAATAATGAAAATGACATTCATAAAAGATAAATAATTTAATTGTTAAAATTCTTAAAATATGTAATCACTTATGTGATTTTTAATAAAATAATAAAATATTTTATGACTTCTAGTGAAATAAAACTGCTTTAGAAGTTTCTAGCAAAGATTTATTCTTGAGTTTGCATGGACATATTTATAAAGATATTTTATAGTGATAGGTTAGAATACATTTTAGATGAAATAGCTATTATACTTACTGAAATCATTTTGAAGTTATTTCCCTTGATATTATACTGAATTGAATGTGTTATTCATTCATCCTAAACCTAGACATACAATGCAGTAACTTTCACATTTTGTCATAAATAGGCCATAATTATAACTGGTATAGGGTTTAATTTAAAATTCTACCTTATGATGGTCATTGAGATGAGAACTGAGATTTTTATAAATAACCATGAATATAAAATTGGCTAGAAATACATTAAAAACAATAACTTTTATAAAGTTATAATGAAATTTATTTAATGGATGTAAGCCAAGATTATAATAATTTGAGCTTTTTGATACCAATGATTTTTATTACAGTTTTCTAAGAATAATTTATGTACTTAAAAATATCAAAGAAGACTAGAAATTTCTGGATATTATTTCAACCTGAAAAGAAAAAGAATAAAATATAAGAAATAAAATAGCTAAGAGCATAATAACCTCAGATCACATACATTAACTTATTGATTGAAAAAGGACCTACTCTACTTTCTAAATATGAAAATCACCACCATTACCTACTAGTTCTTTAAATGTATTTATTTATTCTTGCCAGCTCTTTGTAGGTTTAAAACATCCCCTTATGGAATTTTATATTATTTTCATTTAATACATTATTTTTTAAAAGATTTTATGTAATATTTCTTGTCTTTAATATAGTTAACTGCTCAAAATGAGAGGAGAGAAGGGGCATGTGAATTTCTTGATAGTATATTGTGTTAAGAATAATTTTACAGGTCACCAATCACCTGCGTAATCTCATCATGCACTGTTATTTTCATATGCCAGGTGTCTGAATGGAGTGTCTAGAGACAATATGTAAACCCAAAACATCAATGTGAACAAACTAAAATGCACCTGACTCCAAGGTACACACACTTTCCATGATCTCTCCTAGTTCCCAATGATTTTCAGGTATTGTTTGACATCAGAGTCATCTGAAAAACCCTTACAGAATATATATGCTCAAGTCTCACCACTACGTAGGAAAGGGATGAACACTGGGTAGTCATATTGTTTGCAGCTTCTCAAATATCCTGTGATGTTCTTTTAATGCTGAGAAAATTGTGCATAGTTTTTAGACAAAGTGAATAGCTTCATTTTCTACAACATCTGCATCTTATATCTCTATACACGCATATCTGTGTGTATAAAAAAATGAATCTCTGTTCTTTTTTCCAAAAAAAAAAAGACCTATTCCTAGTGTGTTTTCTATCTCAGTGAATGACTCCACTCTGCTCACAAGAAAACCTGGAGCACATCTGTGTCCCTTAATTGTACCTCATTATGCTCAACTATGACCAACTTATTTACACTCATTTCCATGGTCTTCACCCTAATTCAGGTTACAATTTTAACCTGAGTATAAAAATAAAAACATGCCACCCCATGATAGTTCACTTTTATTGTTGTTTAATTTAAATTAAAGGTACTTGAGAGACTATTGGTGTGGGAGGGAGACTCCTTTGTTACCCTGAAATCAAGAAGATAAAGCTCCCATGTTCATGGTACCAGGAGGGTAGAAAAGTATCCTTGTCACCAGAGATAGAGAATTTAGGCCCCAAAAGTCTGTATAAACAAACCTTGTTACTTCTTCATCAACTTACTAGCCCAAGCCCAAGTCCCTTTGTTTTGCCAATTCTTCACAGATTTACTGTTTTTGCGTCTAAACAGTGTACAAGCTTTCTGCTTTGGTCACTTCTTTGAGTCTCATATTTATGGGATCCCTGTAAATAAATATCACATTTGTTCACTCCTTTAATCTGTTTTTGTCAATTTAATTATTAGACAAGCTGAAGAAACGAGAAGAGAAGGGGAATTTTTCCACCCGAAAGTGGATTAGTAAAATATCTGCCTAACATATTTTTCTAACACTAATCTTGCTTTCTCCGAACCATTTGTTTTACATCCTGTCAAATGCAATCCTTTTAAAACTCAATTCTGATTATTTACTTTCCCCCCTTAAAATTCTCTATTAGCTTGTCTTCAGTATTACTGTAAAATCAAATTCTATGACATGGTTTGTATCCCTAGATCCCAAAGACCCTGCTTATCTCTCCAAACCTAGTGCTCAGCAATTCATTTCTTGCCCAATGTATTAAGCCACGTGTTCTCCTTCCTGTGTCTCTTCACAAATTCTGTTCCTTAGCGCACTCCCCATGTTTTCATTTGGCTAACTATTACTCATGAATGGAATGTCTAGAGACAATATGTAAACCCAAAACATCAATGTACACAACCTAAAATGCACCTGACTCCAAGGGCACATATTTTCCATGATCTCTCCTTTAGTTCCAACGATTTGCAATCTTCTGAAGGAAGATTTCTGTATCCTACACACTTACAGTAAGTTCTGTCATATTGCTAAGTATTTCCCTAACCACAGAATTTACCATGCTATTTTAAGCATTTGACATATTCTACAGATACACATTTTAAATATTCAAAAGAGCTTTACCCCTTTTCCACCTTGGCCCAAATTTATCTATTTATTTGAAATCTGCCCTGCTACCCCTCCAGGGATATGCCTTTCAATTTTAGATGATAACTGGAAAAGTTGACCCCAGAACCAATTAGAAAACAAACAAACAGACAAGGAAACAGACAGCTGAGGGTGTAGCTATTTCAGCAGCTTTTCTGGAAACTATTCACAATATCTTATATATCTGAAGTAAACACCTTCATAACAAACCAAACTGATTTTCAACAATCATTCTCAATTTATATGAGTGATAATAGCTAAAAGCCTCCTAAAAGACCACTTTCCCTCATCTGTATTTTATAACACTCTTTTGGCTCATATAATAGCTTACAAATAGCAAAGTAGTATTTAAAATATTTTATAACAATTTTATTTACTATAATAAACATTCTTGTTAAAGCTCTCAAATTTCTTAAAATTTTGCCTTCATATCATTTTATTCATATCTCTTCCTTCATGCCAGCCACTCTGCTAGTCTTTGGAGACATGGCAGTAAGACCTTTACAGCTGCAGGTGGATACAGCATAACAATGTAACTAGAGAAAACATGGAAGGGTGATTTCATCCAGACAAAGAGTAAAGCTCACTCTTTATTTTTTAATTTGTCTTAAAGTGCACATATGGTTTTTTAAGTCAAATGAAAGAAATAAACTTAATATCAAATGACAAAATCAAGTTAATTTAAAACACACTTACAGACATGCATGCATTCTCTGTAAAACTAAGTAATATGAATCTGGCAATTGTTCCCAATCTATTTCCATTATTTCCCAAAGCTGTCTTGAGTTTTCAAAATATGTATTCTTGAATTTTTAAATATAGTTTGCTTGTTTATTTTAATACCTAACCATTAGGGGGTACCAATAATAAATGGGGTAGACAATTTTATACATTTATGCACTAAGGGAAGGGAAAGTAATAGGACTTATTTAGTTAGCAAATATAGCATTTTTTTTCTAGTCGCCTGAAATCTTGAAAATTTTTAAAGGGTTCTCATGTGGGTCAGCTGATGGTCCTTCAAGAGTCTTAAAATACAAATAATAAAATGATATAAATGCAAAATTTTAAGAAATTTAAGAGCTTTAACATGAATGTTTATTATAGTAAATAAAATTATTATAAAATATTACTTTGCTATTTGTAAGCTATTATATGATCCAAAATAGTGTTATAAAATACAGATGAGGGAAAGTGGTCTTTTAGGAGGCTTTTAGCTATTATTACTACATATATTATTTTGATTTCAATTTTAAAAGAATGATAAGCATAATGGCTCATTATTATTTATTTATACTAATAAAAGCATAATATGCTAATTAGACCAAATGTCCTTCTGGTCGTTCTTCTGGACCACCTGTCAGATGAAGCTGGGGCTACAAGGGAAGCCCAGGTCCCAGGTGCCTGTCCGTGGCTGAAGGGAAGCCCAGGTCCTGGGTGCCAGAGGGAAGCTGGTGTCAGCAGCTGGAGAAAGGAAGGCCTATTCTTGCATGAATTTGTGCATTAGGCCTCCAATTCTATATAGTAAAAGGCTAACATATAAATCTACTGAACGGCAGAACGACCGGTTGCTATGACATGCACTGACCACCTGGGGGAGATACTCAATGCAGGAGCTGTCTCCTGGTGGTCAGTGCACTTCCACAAGGGGAGTGCTGCTCAGCCAGAAGCCTGGCTCACGGCTGATGAGTGCAGTGGTGGGAGCCTCTTCCACCTCCTTGGCCGTGCTAAGGATATCCAACTGACATCCCTCAAGGGCTCCCAGACTGTGAGAGGGTGCAGGATGGGCTGAGGGACAACCCCCCCCCCCAAGTGCACAAATTTTATGCACCGAGCCTCTAGTATATAATAAAAGATACACTATCTCATTTATATGCCAATTAACTTCTTTTACTTAATGTTCATTTGTAAAAGTGGCAAATTTAAATATATATCATTGGCCCTTGCTGGTTCAGCTCAGTGGATAGAGCTTTTGACTGTGGACTCAAGAGTCCAGGTTTTGATTCTGGTCTAAGGCACATGCCCAGTTGCAGGCTCACTCCCCAGTTGGAGGGGTGCAGGAGATACCCAATCAACTATTCTCTCTCATCATTGATGTTTCTAACTATCTCTCCCTCTCCCTTCCTCTCTGAAATCAACTAAAAGATATTTTAAATAAATAAATAAGTAAATAAAATGCATATAAATAAATAAATAAAATGTATACCATTGAACTGGTACATTTCCTTAGCAAATCAACAATCACTAATTAATGTAATATTCTTTGGGTAAACACTAGGATCTCTGAAAGATAGGAATTTAAAGTATATCCTCTAATATTTTGGTGCAATAATTATTAACATTTTAGTATTTTCTTCTATTTGAAGAAGGAATGCTTCTTCTCTCACAAATTAAAGTAAAATACACAAAAATCATGGGACCTAGTTCTTCAAATACTTCCCCTTCTTTCCTTCATTCTACCTTCTTTCTTCCTCAGTGAATTTCATCTATCCTCATTGGAATCAAAAAGCTTTCTCATAGAGAGGAGTGAGATTCACAGCCAGGTCCCTTAGCCTGTTTGCTATGAATTTCGTTTTGTACTAAAATGCAGCCTATCTAAATACTGTGTGTGAACATATTTCTAAACTGGGAAAATCAAGAGAGTGATGTATCTTTAAAAGTAGATATTTTTAAAAGAAATTTACTTCAAGCACTGTTCAAGTTTTTCAGATAAATTTTAGTCAATTTCTGTGACCAAAAATAAAACCTCCCACCCAGAAAGATAAGAGATGAAGTTATTGTTCTGCTTCAACTAAATAAGGCTTTGGAATTTCACCTTATCCATTAATGGGGAAGATTTTTTTGTTTGTACAGTATTTTGCTTTTAGGTTTCTGATAAAGGAGTGAGATAATAGAGATATTGAGAGATTTGGAAAGTAAATAAGGGGAAGAAAGGAGAAATTGAATATGAGGACACAAATCTGAGAATATTATATCCATTTTCACCATTACAAGCAATGACATAGTAGCTACAAAGCACAAGGTATTTTCTACTACAATTAAGTTGCTCTAGCCTCATTTCCCCCCAACACTCATACACACCAGCACAAATTCTTTAGCTATATGACTAAAATGGGAGCTGAGCCTCTAACTACAGTGTATATTCAAGGATAACCCCTTACCTAAGATCAGCCAATCATTTCACTCCATCTTTTGGGCCAAAGTGATTATCCAAGGATGAGTGTTTTATGCATGACAGATCATTCAGAGCCTTTTGCTGTTTGTTTCTTATCAATCAAATAGTTCTTTTGTTTTATCTCTTATGACTGCGTATTGCTACTTGGAGTTTCCACCCCATAGAAAATTTCTCTGCAACATGTAACAGTAGACCTAACATAGTCGAGCATAAACGGAAGGCAGGAAGTTGATTTCTGCAGATTTCCACCCTCTTTATTTCAGTTATCTCTAAAACCAAACATTCTGAAGTTAGGGTTTTGTGGATCAATATATTCTACACTTATTTTTGCTTTAGCTAATTATCATTCAGTTCCTATTATTTATAATAAAGTGGAAACATGAATGCCACTTTTTAATATAAATTTTATTAGAGTATAGAGTACATTAGAAGAAAAGTGCACAACATGTAATTTAATGAACTTTTACAAAATGAACACAATAGATTAAATCAATCACTTTGGGTTCAGAGTAATGTAAGTAGAATCTTATATATATCCTTCTCCTCCAAAGAAGGTAAATGAAATTCATTCCTATATTTGAAGTAAAGTATGCTGGCAACAACCTTACCTGTGTCCACTCATTAGTTTGTGGATCATAGGATTCCATAGTGTTGAGGTATGTCTGCCCATCGTAGCCACCAACAGCATATAATCTGTCACCAAGGAGACAAACTCCAACAGCATCTCTGGGCATACTCAAAGGAGCCACAGTGGTCCAGGTGTCTGTTTTGGGATCATATCTAAAATGTAAAGATAATAGGACATATTCTAACATATTCAAGTTTTACGATATGGATGATGCCCACTCAAAAGCAAGCCATGAAAAACAAAACTGTAATTTTGTTATTTTCCTAAAAGCTAAATTTTTTTCAGCAGGTGTTCAAGAGCTAATATCCACAATGTCTGGCTCTCTAAACTTTAAGATATTTAAAACAGATACCTAGACTCTTATTTATATAGCTGCACAGTCATCTAACAAAATGAGTATGAAAAAGTTTATTTTCATGAGAAAAGTCAGATATGCAAATAACTATTTATCACAGCATAAGCAAAGTGTTATGGTAAAGAAATAGAAGTAATTGTTAAAAATCTGAGAGAAGTATGCAATACTTCATTATTAAAATCTCCATTAAATCAGGTCTGAAAGCCTAGCCTAAGTTTGCTATATATATAAAAAGTTGTGTAAAAGTACTAAAGTCTTAATAAAAATGCGTAATCAGCTTTCAGGAAAGTGGGTGTGCAGGAAAGTGGCTAAGCTTAAGAATGTAGGAAAGAGTAGAGTGCCAAAAAAGTGCGTGGTTTTTTATTGTTTTTTTTTTGTTTGTTTTTTTTTTAAATACGTTTTTACTGATTTGAGAAAGGGGGTGGGGGGTTAAAGAAAGAGAGGGAGAGACAGCAATGTGAAAGAAACATGATCAGCTGCCCCCTTCAAGCCCTTACTGGGGTCCAGCCCACAGCCTAGGCATGTGCCCTAACCAGGAATCCTAACCAGTGACCTTTGGGTGCACAAGAGGATGCTCAACCAACTGAGCCACAAACGAACCAGGGCAAGGTGTTTTGTGATCAGCTTATGGATGTTTGATTCCCAGAGTAAGAAGGTGTTTTGTGTTTTCTCAATAGGAACACAGGGAGCCTTTGAAACTTGGGAAAATAATTACAGCATGAACAGAACTACATTTTAGTGACATAACTCAGGATTTTCCATAAGGGAGACACTGGTAAATCAAAAGAATGAAGTAGGGAATATAAATTATTGTTGCTCAATTTAAACTGAAATTAATCTAATCTTCAGAGAGTTTAATTACCATACAGATATTTTATATTTTAGGTAACAAAAAATCTGAAGAATGCTTTAGTTAATGAGCTTTATTTTCAGCAAAAATAAAATGAATTCTTAAACCATCTCTTTGCCTTTAATTTGCCACTATAGGTTCAGATACAGGAACAAGAAAGCTAGTAAGAAATAAAAACCCAGCGGAGTAAATACAAAGGAAGGCAGGGTGGAAGCTGGGTGGAGATGGGCAAACAGAGGGGAAATGGTGAAATCTGTAATAATATCTGTAAGGACAGCAAAGAAGCTTTTCTTTTTCACTGCTGTGGCCTTGCACAACTTATGAGAAGCACCTGGTAATTGAACTCCAAGATTGTTGACTCCTCTGTTCAAACTAAAGGATAAGATAAGCTACTTTCAAGGCTACATTCTTCCATCCAACTCCTCCCTGCTGTTTTAACAGCTTCAGGATAATTTGCTCCTCCTCATCTTCTCCTTCCTTTCCCTCTCCCCTTCAAACAGATTTCCCTTTTGAACTCTTTATAACTTTTGGTCTAAGCTTGTTTTACAGTTTTGGAAAAAATACTGTTAAAGACACCTCCTTAGAATAGCTGCTGGACTGCCTACTGGAAAATAAACAAACTGTAACTTTCCATGACAATCCTTCTGGTGTCTGCTCAACTTTAACACCATTCCCCTCCCTTCCTTGTTGCTTAGCAACTACTGAACAAAGCAAACCCCCTTTGTTCTCTGCCCTATATTGACTAGCAATACTTGACCCTTTACTCCCTTGGAAAATAAAATAAATTTCCTCTCTTCATTTTTTCTCTGAGTTGGGAATTTCACAGCTCGTCTCACTGAGCAAGCCTTAAGCCTTAACAGTGTCAGCAATAAGAAAACGGTGGGGACTGAATGAAATTTTTGTTGTTGTTGTGTTTACAAGCACAGAAAATATACGCTGTCTTTCTGCTCAATCGTGTTTTTCACTAATTGAAACTTTCAACCCACAAACCCTTAAAACAAAGAAACAAACACAGAAAAACAAGCCAAAAAAACCTCACCTATAGTTTATTAGAAACAAAGAAGGTTGTTATAACAAATGATTGGAAGGACCCCAAGGATCTTTAATTTATATTTTATAGGGAATATTCATGTTACTCAAGATATTACATGCAATTACACCCCTTGCTTGAAGAAGTTGGAACAGCCTATAAAATGAGACTGGTTGAATGCTTCCAAAACCAGGATCACCTTAAAGCACAGGCTGTCTAGCAAATAAAAATGCAATTTTACATGCAGCAATTAATAAATGCAACCATCACAAAGAGACACAGACATGTATAGACACACAAACACAGACACAATCTATACCATCATACTCTTCTTTACAATATTCAAACTACATCATGAATATTTTGACATTTATAAATATATTTTTTAATGAGGATCAAAAATCAGTGGACAGAGAAGAAAAGAAACCACAAGGAGTCAAATAGTACAATCTATAACGTAGAATATACACAGGATAACTGAGTTTTTTAATAAAAAAAACAATAGTAATAAGAAGTAAATAAGAAGTACTGTGAATAAATTAAATGTGATTTAAAAACATAACAAAATGAGTGAACCTTATTTGGATCTCAATTTAAACAGACCAACTATTAAAAAATGTTTGAGACATTTTAGAAATTTTAATTTTGGACATCAGAGTTTAATAAGACATTATTGAAGTTTCTATTAGTTGTTATAATAACATTGTGATTATGTTGAAATATAAAGCTCTGATTATTTTATTCGCTTGTTTCTGGGGTGAAATCAGAAATATATTCAGCAAAAACAAGATCTTGAAGAATTTATTTAAAATAACTGTAATGAAAAAGGAAAGGACAGTGAAGGTGAATGAGTCAAACATGAATGACAGATTGGTGGTGGTTGTTGAAACTGGGTAATGAGTATAGGGGAATACATTGTATTGTTTTCTTTTTGTTTGTCAAGAAATTATTTTTATAAATATAACTTTAAAAGGAAGAATATATAATATACTTTAATTTCAGTGAACAGTGAACATTCTTTTATGTAATTCATTCTTCAATAGAATCTAATCTGGCTTTTGTCACAATCAATTCACCTAAACTCCTTTTTCTAAAGTCATATTTTAGTCCACAATTAATTTTTATTCAGTTCTATATAATTCTTTCCAGCAACTTGTCTATGAAGAAAACTTCATTTATCACTTTGCAAAAAAGCAGAAGAACTGAGAAAACAGCTAACAGTAGTACACTAAGCAATAATAAATGAATTTTTGAAAGCTTATGAATCTTCAAGTGAAATTCAAATATCAAAAACAATTCTCAAATACTCATATTTCAAAATAAAATAAGAACATGCTAAGGTGTTTTGTATGCTTTAAAGATAATATCCTACATTTAGAAATAGATATGTATTTTATATTTTACAAACATTCCTGAAGAGAATTTTAAAAATCTAGTGCATTCTTTTATAATCTTAATCTTTAAATTAGATGTACCTATCATGAGTGGTAGGTAATATACTTTATATGTGTAATACAATCTTTTATAATTAATAACTGGCAATGTTGATTATATTTAAATTCATATATTGTTAGAAAAAAAACAAACCAAAACAAAAACCAAGTACAACCTTCTCTCCTCTCAAACAAATGCTCTTTCCATGATATTTAAAAAGTAACCCCATAAATTCAAAATTATCTGCTAATAATTGTGCTTTTTTCCACATTAATAACTTTAAATTGATTTTCCTGTATTCAGAGTTTTATAAATTCACCTTTCAGCCTGGAGATATACAAGATTGCTACTCCAAAAATGAAACAAATATATATATATATAAATATATATATATATAATAGTGAATTCACTGTCATTTCTGGTTTTTGATGAGATTTAATTCTAAGCATTTAGGGAAGTGGGGCTCTGGTTTCCTGCTCATTGAAAAGAAAAAGGGAAAGGCAGGGCTGCCTCTCACATTTAGGTTTGCTTCTTTTCCTATGTTTCACCTTGGCCTTCATGGTCACAGTACTAGCTCTGCATCAGGAGCTCTATTAAAGTTTATAGCCCTCAAGCAAGAGAAGCACCATGTATATATACACTGTGGCTGAAATTGGCTGCAAAGTGAACACTTGCTGAAGGCATATAGCAGTTAGAGAACAAAGGTTAATTTCTCATTGAAAATCTCTATTGAAGTTTTTCAGGTACCTTTAATTTTCAAACATGGTCATTTCTATAGCTTAAGGACAAAAATCAATCTTAAAATATTAAAGGGAAGTTGTTTTAAATATAAAAGCATTATTTTGATAGCAAATAGAATTGAAAATGTCAATTTTCCTAAATTTATACCGCTACTTTTCAGCTGGAAAGCAAATTAACAACACCGAAATGGCTTGTAGCCACGCAGGTTTTCCTGTTAAACAAAACAAATAAGGAAGCAAAGAAAAAGTGAAATAAAAATAAAATAACTAAAAGAGCAGTCTTTAGATTTCTAGTAAAATAATTGTGTAATCTATATTTGAATTGCTTTTAATACATTATTTGTGAATTATGAGTGAAAGTAAAATAATTTATTTTTCCTTTTATTTATCATGAGATTATCAAAGGGACTTTATAATTATTCTTAATATCTATTTCTTCTTCAAGGTTTTCTTGGGACTTAGGACTCTTTTTATTTTTATTTAAATTATAGGATCATGTTTTCAATGTATATAACCACAATCACAATGTATATACCCACAATCACAATCCATCCACAAGTGTTTATTTAATAACGACTGTATTATACTACCTACAGTCAATTTAGAGCAGAATTTACCTTCTTATAATTTTCAATCTTCTAATCTATAAAAGTGACATTCCCCTCCACTTATTTAAAACCTTTTAAGCTTTTCTCAATAATGTTTTATTTTCTCTTTAGTATTTACTGCTAAATATTTTAAACCTATTTTAATGGTAATTTTTATATATTAATTTTGTTATTGCTTACATGTAGAAATGCACTTAATTTTATATATTGACTGAGTATATAGTAATCTTATTCATACACTCATTAACTCAAATAGTTTCTGCTTAGATTTTGTTTAGATTATCATTAGATATTTATCTGCAAGCTTGAATATTGACAGTTTTATTCATTCCTTTGCAAGTGTTGTTTTCTTTCCCTTTATTGCCTTACCCATGGTTAATTACTCTATTAAACTGTTGTAGAACAATAGTATTGACAACAACTTTGTTCTCAATCTAATAAAAACTTCAAAATAAAATCTCTTTATATAAAAGCCTATTATGCAAAGTGTCCCCGTGGGAGTTTGACCAGGAGACTGGGAGTTCAATTGCTCGTTATGACATGAGCTGACCACAAGGGGGTGGCATGGAACAAAGGAAGGCCCCACTGCTGGCAGCTAGGGAAGGGAAGCCCTGATCAGCCCTGATGGTCGGCCCGCCTTGGGACCCTACCAGTGCACAAATTTCATGCACTGGGCCTCGAGTATTTCAATATTTGACTATCAATTTTTGTATTAATTTTACTTCCAAATTTGGTGAGAGTTTTTATTATAATGGGTATTTAGTTTTTTAATGTATTTTTATTGTTTTCAGAAAGGTAGAGAGAGGGAGAGATAGAAACTCTGTCAATGATAAGAGAGAATAGTTTATTGACTTCCTCCTGGCCTTCTGCACACCCACACTGGGAATCAAGCCAAGAACCCTGGCATCTGCCCTGACCTGGAATAGAACTGTGACCTCCTGGTTCATAGATCAACACTTAACCACTGAGCAATGCTGGCCAGTCAATGGATATTTCATTTTATCATTACCTTTGCACTTATTCATATGTTTATTACTGTACTGAGTTATGTCGGTTAACTTCTCTATTTTAAATTAATCTTGTATTTCTGGAATAAATTCAAATTTATTGAGATATACTCCTTTTTATTTCTATCTAGGTTTGATTTGCTAATGTTTCTTTTGGATTTTTGCATCTATGCTCATGAGAGAGTTTAGTCAGCATTATTTTTTTCTATTGTTTCTTCTTATATACTATTTATAAAATTGTATTTTTCTATAAATTTGTTCATTTGAGCTAACAATTCAAATAACGGTATAAATATATATAAATTCTCTCTTTATATAGTCTGCATAATATACAGTGAAGTTTGCTTTTTTATTTCTTTATAAGTACTTTTTTATCCTCTTTTTCTTGATAATCTTATGAGGAGTTTATAAATTTTATTATAAACATTCAGAATAAACAACTCAGGCTCCTTTTAAATCCTCTCTGTTACATTTTCCTATTTCATTAATATGATATAATTATTATTTCACTCTTGTATTTGTTGTTTTAATTTTAGTGTAGTTATAATTTCTTGAAATTAAAGATAAAATTTTTGCTTTCAAATTTTTAATTTGTTAAAAATGAACTTAAATATATATATTTGTCTGTAAGAATTTTTATCTACATTCCACAGAATTTGATATATCATATCTTCATTATTACACAATTAAAAATATTTTCTAGTTGGAGCCACATTCTATTTAGCAGGGTATTGCTTCATTTCAAATTGTTGAACATTTGGAAAAATTTTATTTGTTATTTATTTCTAGATCAATTCCCCTGTAATCAGAGAACATGCTCTGTGAAATTTCAAGCTTTTAATATTTGTTGAGGTTTATTTTATGGCCAGAAATTATAAATTTATAATATAAATATATTATGTGAACTACAATTATTTAGTGTGTTTTTTCCCAAAAAATATATATACAATAAACTAAAATGTGGAGAGAAAATGATTTCCATTTCAAACATATAATTATCTACCCTAAAAATAATTATTGGAATTATCTTAGAAGAGAGTATGGCTTGATAAAACATAAATGCAAGGAAGGCTATCATTTTCTAAATAAGTTGTTCGATGGCTCCCACTTTTGCACCACTGCAGGTCTGCATGGCTCTTTTTCCTCTCTGGACCCAGCTGGAGTGGTCTTAGAGATTGCCCACTCGGTGTTGTGGTCAGTAGACCGTAGCGTCTTTTGGTGCTCCTATTTTCACCCACCAAGAGGCCTACAATTGCATTGCCACCTGACAGTGTGGGATGGTGGCAAATCAGACCTGTGAGAATGGGTTCAGGTTACATGACTTCTGTGTCTTCTCAGAAAAAAAGAGTTAAAGCAGATACACATTTTATATTATTTACCAAGAGATGGACAAATATGGATGAATATTTATCTGATTTCAGAATGAAAAATTACTTTAAAAATATAAACACAATTGTAAATTGTTACTTTGCTGGCTCCTTCCTAATAAAGCTGGCCTTAGTGTCATGTCTTTGAGAAGATTCACTCCACCCTAAAGGTCACTGGCATGGGCCAAGGCAATTTTATCAAGTGTGATGGAAGCAGAGGCCAGATGAATCATTGCATTGGACACCTGTCCTCTTTGAGATCCCTCCTCTTGAACTCCTTTACCTTGGAACCTCAGCCACCACTTGGTGGGATGTCCAAGCCACAAGAAGAGTCCAGGAAAAGGGAATCTAGACTCTGAAATCTTTGACTAAGCTCTCAGATGACAGATAGCCCTAATGGCCAGCTCTCCAAGAGAACCATTTTGAATATTTTAGCCTTGTTGAGCCCCAGATAACTGCAGCATCAAGCAACATCATGTAGAGTGGAATAGACTAAGTGAACCCAATCAACTCAGAATCATAAAAGAAAATAGACGGTTATTTTAAGTCACTAAGATTTTGGAATTGTTTGATAGAAATTTATCATCCAAACAACAGTAAACAATTTCATGAAGAAATATATATTTACCTTAAAAGAAATGTAAAATATCTGAATATGAAGCAAATATTAGGAAACATTGGTGAAATATATGATATACATTTGGCTATTATCTATATCTAAAATACTATATAATCCTATATAATAAAGAGTTAATATGCAAATTAACCATCACTCCAACACACAAGATGGCTGCCTCCATGTGGTCACAAGATGGCCGCAATAAGATGCCAGCAGGGGAGGGCAGTTGTGGGCAATCAGACCTGCAGGGGAGCAGTTAAGCATCCATCAGGCTGGCAGGGGAGTGGTTAGGGGGTGATCAGGCTGACAGGCAGAAGCAGCTAGGGGCAATCAGGCAGGCAGGCAGGTGAGCAGTTGGGAGCCAGGAGTCCTGGATTATGAAAAGGATGTCTGACTGCCCATTTAGGCCCAATCCCCATTGGTCTAAACTGCCTAAACGGGCAGTTGGACATCCCTTGAGGGGTCCCAGATTGGAGAGGGTGCTGGCTGGGCTGAGGGACACCCTCTGTGCATGAATTTCATGCACTGGCCCTCTAGTTTATAAAATAGACAAAATACTTTTCTTGTATTGTTCGTCCAAACTATAGAAGCAAAAAAAAACCATATTCTTGGTAGGATTTAAAATCAGAAGGCTCAATTTATTTGACAATGCACATTAATCCATCCATTGATATTTTTCAGTCGATATGTTTAAGTATTTCTTATAGGTTATCCTCCTGGGACCTAAAGCCTAAAAGTACAGTTGGAAAGAGAAAAGGAAACAGTCTGCTATTTGGCTAAAATTTAACCTTCACTAAAAGGCATATTTTAAAACAGCAAAAGAATCAAATATAGACAACAGTTTATGTAAATAAATAAATGTGGCAAAGTTGCTGATGAAATTGCTTTATTTTATCATCTTTATCCTGATTTTTCAAGTCATCTACCACTGCCTAAGTTAAAAATACAAAAACTTTAAAAGTTCATAAGAATCCATAATTTAAATAAAAAGTAAATCCATCCTATATTACCTCTTTTCATTTCTTAGATATGCTAAAATTCTTAAATTATGTTTGAACCAAAAAAATAAAATGAGAAAAGAAGTGAAATAATCCAAAATTTAATTCTTAACTTATATATTAATGTTTTGGTAATTTTAAAAATAATTATTTAATTAAATAAATAATGTATTTCTCCCTGGATGCCTGAGAAAATTTTTTATTTCATTTTTAACAAAGATCTAAAGATGATAAAATGCTGTTCAATGTCTTGACAATAATACAGGATGCTCCCCAAAAATGTATAAACACTTTAACAGCTAGTAGCTACTAAATGAAAATAAAATGTATTTTAAATAAGCACTGTGTTTATAATTATTGAAACTACTAGAGGTCCAGTACACGAATTTATGCACAGGTTGGGTCCCTTGGCCTAGCTTATGGGGATTGGGCCAAAATCATCTCTCTGACATCTCTGAAGGGTCCCAGATTGCAAGAATGTGGTTCTCTGGTGATTCACTCTGGAATCAGGCTCCCTCTTCTCTGGTTCCAAGAACATTACTGGAGAACCACAGCTGCCAAGTCACCACAGCTCTGCAGCTCCTGTGTTAATTATCTGCCCCCTGGTGGTCAGTGCATGTCATAGCTACCCATCAGACAGTCAGATGGTTGGATGGTTGCTTAGGCTTTTATATATATGTAGATGTATATACATTTTTAGGGACACCCTGTATATTAAATGCTGTCATTTTAGATGACATTTTCTGATATGACTGGAGAAGATTTTAGTAGAGTTTGAATAAAAGTTTTATGTTTATTGCAAGTAATATATCAAAATTCATACTTAGATTTCATTAGAGTTTAAATGATATAAACATAGCCCTAACCAGTTTTGCTCAGTGGATGGAACGTCAGCCTGTGGTCTCAAGGGTTCTAGGTTCGATTCCGGTCAAGGGCATGTACCTTGGTTGCAGGCACATCCCCAGTAAGGAGTGTGCAGGAGGCAGCTGATCAATGCTTCTCTTTCATTGATGTTTCTAACTCTCTGTCCCTCTCCCTTCCTCTCTGTAAAAAAATCAATAAAATATATTTTAAAAAATAAATAAATGATATAAATATAGTTTTTAACTAATATACAAAAAGTTGCTTAATATATTAGGCCCCTTCAAAAAGTTTTGGCTATGGAATGAATATATGCCTCAACTAAATGCAAATCATTGATATTCAGCCATTGGTGGTGGAAATGAGTATTTACATGAAAATAAAGAAATAAAAAATAAAAATATATTTTACTATATGGCTTTCCATTAGTCCATCCAAACATCCAAGCATCTATCCATCCTCCATTCTTCCATCTATCCAACCTTCAATTTATCTATTATCTATTTACCTTATCAATCAATCATCTATCTACATCTCTATCTATCTACTTATCTATCTAGTAATCTATATAAGCACTTGTTTGCAGTATACCTTAAGATGCTTTTCCTTGTAAGTAATTTGAGGACTGTTCTTCTTACTCTCTGAATGACTCAATAAATGCATTGTTGAATGATTACTCTGTGCCAAGGATTGTGCCAACTATAGGAACATGGGCATAGACAAGCTAATCTTGACCATTATCAGCACATGGAACCTAGTTTGTGAAAAAATTCATGTAAAACAAATATTTTTTAATTATCACACTAAAAGCCTGGTGCACAAAATTTGTGCACTGTGTGGATGGGGATGGCCCTAAGCCTAGACTGCACCCTCTCCAATCTGGGACCCCTCCCACCTGCTCGCCTGCCTGCCTGCCTGATTGCACCTAACGGCTTCTGCCTACCAAAATGATCACTCCCTAACCACTCCCCTGCCAGCCCGATTGTTTCCAACTGCTCTCCGCTGCCAGCTCACTCACCCCCAACTGCCTTGTCCTGCTGGCCTAGTTGCCCCCAACTATCCTGCCCGTCAGGCCTGGTACCCCCCAACTGCACTCCCCTGTCGACCTGGTCATGCAAAACTGCCTTCCCCTGCTGGCCATCTTGTGGTAGCCACCCTCGACCACGTGGGGGTGGCCATCTTGTGTGTTGGAGTTATGGTCAGTTTTCATATTACCTCTTTATTATATAGGATTGATATTTGACATTAATGAAAACACATGTGCTTTCAGATCAAGTGTGCATTATGGAAAGATTTCTCTGGCTACTACACAAGAAAAGATTGGAAAAAGCAAGAGTGGATATTACAAAGGCAGGTTTAGTAGGTTCCTGTTGCCTGTTGTCTCGACACCCCTCTCCTATCAGTTCTCATTATTGGAATACAGATTTGAGGGTAAAGGTGGTTCTGATCTGTTATTAGCCAGCAGTAGACTGATGCCTTTCAGCATCTTTTCCGATCCATTTTCTGGTTTCTAGTTTTGTTTTTGATCTTAAAGAGTTCTAATTAGCTATTTCTTTGTCTCTTTCCTTCAATACATGTTAAGCTCTATGTAGCATAGTGAAAAATACATCTGAAACAATATATATTGAATAAGTAAATAGATGAATGTGCTTTTTATAATGGAGTGCACCTCTTAGGTCTAAATTTACTAGAACTTACTGCATATTTTGGACACTGATTTTGTTCCCTACGATGTTGTCCTTGAAATGATGCTTGGCTACAAAATTAGTTTTCTCTGTTTCATCAACTATTCTAACATTCTTGTTCATGCTCAGTCTCTGTCTTGTTACCTGATTTGATTTGAAATGCCAGTGTTTTTTGTGTGTAAGGCAGCCTGACTCTTTGCATTTTTTTCATAAATATTACATAAATGTACTTTAACACCACCATGATCTAATACCTTTACATTTCCATAAGAATTATTGTCCTCTAATATAATTTTCCATCTACATATTCACCCATCCATTTATGTTTAAAACAACATTGTACACCATTTCTTGCTATTCCAAATGATTTATTTGCCTGTAATTATAAACATTTTTACATCATATGTGCAAAATAATTTTACAGAAGTACCTTGATTTATTGATGATGTACATGTGAAATCATTAATATAGAATATATGTTGCAGAAAGTGCAAAAATGCTATTAATCTGCCACATAGTATGAGCTTGAATAAGAATCAGGATAATGCCATGTGCTTCTGCATTACTTAAGCAGCTTATACCCACTGCACTGCTATAACTTAAAATAGCTATGCTTATTTAAATCTAATTTTGCACCATAAATGCATTCCTAGACTGAATTATTTATGTCTCTGTTCACAAACAACATTTCAATATATTATACAGTTAAAGTTAGAAGAGAATATAGGTATGAAATATCATTTCATTGGTATCATTTATGTAAGGTATTCACAGGAAAAGTAGATGCCTCATCATATTAATTTTCTTTGTCATTTTCCCCAAGAATTTAGCAGTGGAAAATAAAAGAGAGAGAGAGAGATGGAAAGAAGAAGCTCTAGGAGTTGAATTTACCTTTCCTAAATCTAGTTTTTGCAATCTTTGGATGAGGCATCAGTATAACTTGTCTCTCACTTTAGCAGTGTCCTTGAGGTCTTACCTTTCTACATAATCGAGTAGCCGGGAACAGTGATTTGATGCAGGAGCATCATGACCTCCTACTGCATAAAGAAAGCCATCACATGTGGCTACTCCAACACCCCCTCTTCTTTTACACATTGGAGCACACATGTTCCACTTATTTGTATGAGGATCATAATACTCCATTGAACTCAAACATGAACTTCCATCACGGCCTCCAACTGAATACAACCTAGAAAACACAATTGGAAAAACGTGACTTACTACCATGGCATGGATGACAAAGGTAGAAAAAGAAATGTCATTTATAAATAAATTTAATCACAGTATGAGTCTCAGATGTATTTGAAATACTACTTCACATGGAAATTTTTGTTAGAGGTACTCTATAAATAACTACATATGCCTAGAGTTTTCATCATTCTAATATGCAGAATGCCAGATGAAATTAAAATAACTATAATTTTCTAACCTCATTTATTTCTAGGATGTTAGATAGATTGACACTGCTTATGCCATACTAACTCAATATTTTAATATATTATTTTAATACATATTAAGGAATTATTATTTAAAATATAGAATAAGATATACTTACCCTCAATTTTTCTTGAAAATTCTCATAATAAAAAAACAAAACACCTGATTATCTTACTTGATGAGCCATTGATTTGCACTTGCAAATAAATCATGCCTACTTCTTGTGTTCTGTCCCTACTGTTTAGAACACTAACTAAATGGAATATCTAAGCAAGTACTGTCATAACATCAGCTTCCTTAATCAGTGCTTAACCTATAGCTAATGGGTTACATAGATAAGTCTTTACAGGAAAAAAGTGTGTAGTCATGCTAATCTGACTAAATATTGCTGAAACATATTACTTAAAACACTCATTTTCCTACAGTTGTTTCATTAATGACAAGTATGCTACCTACCCAGGAAAATAAGTGCTACAGCATAAATGATACTTAAATGATTAAAAATACTCTGTTTATAATAAAATAGATCTTTTCTATTTGGTCATTGCTATGAAAATTTCATTACAGTGAGGTACAGAGTTGCATTTATTTATTAATTCACTCAACACATATTTTTCAATGCCTGGTTTATGCTACACACATCATCTAAAGTTTATCCATGAACAAAACAGGATAAATATTCCTGCACTTAATTCTTCTGTAATAAGGGGTAGACATAACATACAAAATAAACACATGTACTTCTTTATAAAGACGGTGCTGTAGACATAGACAGAGTAGGGAAGTGGGTCAAGTGTGCAACGGTGAGAGTGGGTTTGTGGTTATAATTTTAAATATATCATCAGGAAAGTTCTCACTGAGGAGATGATGTTTGCACAGAAATTTGAAGAAGACAATAGCGGTTGGATGTGAGTCCAGGAGTGTCTCCCAGTGAAGATTCGAGGCAGACAGAACAGGTGACTACCAAGTTCAGGAGCATCAAGGAAGCCAGAGTGGTTGGAGCAGAGACTGAGGGGGAAGTGGAAGATGAGGCGAGAGGGGGGCCCAAGGGGAACCTCATACAGGTATTTGTAGACATTCACTCAGAGTGAAACAGGAAGCCATAAGACATTTTTTGAGCAGAGGGTGATATGAATTGCTTGGGTTTTAATATGGTTAGATATTATGAAATTTTTGTCTTATTAGTGGATATTATACTTAATATATTGGTAACTAAACAATTCAGTACTTTTCAATTTATAAATAATTTAGGAAGACATTACTGTTTAGCATATAATTTAATTCAGGTCTTATATTTACAAATTTATGCTCTATTATATTTTACTAACTCTAAAATATGATGGCTAAACTTATTCAAATATTGGAGACTTATTTCTTAAAGCTGTTTAAGTTTCTTTGAATGCCTGCTACAATAAAGTGTTTCTGATTGCCCGAGTGTGCCCTTTATGGACATAATGCTTTTTCGCTTCATTTCTCAACAAATTGTCTGCCAGCTCTCAATCTTGCAACATGTTGTTATTAACTAATAGGAGCATTTTGAAGAACAAGTATCAAACAGTTTAGCCTGCAAAAGCACCCAAAAGTGAAATAATTATTCACTCAGAAGATTTTACCTTCCTAAAAACTTTCTGAAATCTGAACTTCACTTATGTTTTTGTTTTACTTATACTGAAGATCTAACTCAAGGGAAGTATGCAATAAGCTTCACGTATTATTATTAAAATTTAACTAAATATTTTTGCATGAATTTTGCTTATTGGGTATCTTCACATGAGACACATAGTTTATATATAAGAAAAGCATCCCCTCTTTTGTCTATTGTTTTAAAGAAATTATTGACTTTAAGCTGTTCTATTTATTTATACAGATAACAGTGATAAATTATAGTATTGCTACATTTGAACTCAGTATTGCTGATAATACATTATTCTTGTGCAGCAATATATCATACATTTTCTTTTTCTAAGATTATTAAATACCCTAAAATATACAAATATATAGCTAAATGTACATAAAAGTAATGGTAATTAATATAACACATTGCTTACAATATAAAAGTCAATATTGAACCTATTAGTATAGGCTTTTATTTGGAAATTAAATAATCCTACAAAGTTTGTTATGTCATCATTGATTCTTTAATATAATTACATATATTACAAACCACTATTCATTCAGTCTCTCTTCTGTGTAAACCTCCCCTAATAAAGTCTAATAACACAAGGGGTTAGAGAAGAAAGGAAGTTATGTAATGCTTTAATACAAATGACCTAATTTTTAACAGTTCTTTTGTAAAATAAGTGTTTTATATATGTATGGTAACTACTACTTTATAAATGATTTACTAAAGCCTAAGCTAGGTTACCAGTGGTTTCTTTCACTTTATATCTAGCCTTTTTAAAGCCCTTCATAGTATATACTCAACAGGTCAGTAATAAAATTATTGTAACTTTAATAATATAACATAAATTATTGATAATGCTAGGAAAAAACTAATTGAAAAGAACAAATACACCAATTTTTTCCTCAGGAACAAGCTGTAAAAAAGAAATCAGAAAATTTAACTTATTTAAAATATATGATAGTGTGCTTTATATATCTATTGTTAAAATTAATAAATGTATTTCAGTATTTTAGAAGACCTTGAAAATTGTGTACTTTACAAATATATGTTATTAACCATTATCTATAATTCACACATTTTGAAATTGAAATTTGCTAAGTGACTAAAAATTCAAATGTAAAAATAAATAACAGCAGTGATAATAACTATTACTGTAGTTACAATAAAGTTATGAAAATAACCAAGGATATAAACATTATATTCTAAGCAGTTAGAATAAATGCTAGAAGGTAGGCATCAAACTTTATGGACAATTATCAAAGGTTATCTTCTCAGATCTCCCCTCACAATCTATTTAAATATAGTGTAGATTGATTGTCTGCTTTGTTAACTACAAAGACAAGTTAGATGTTGAGAATCTGAAGAGCAAAGACGAATCTGTTCCCTGACAACATAGGAAGTGACAGCTGACAGTTTCACAGCAAGAAAGGAAATTTGACATTTTATCTTAGAGTTGAAAGATGAGTAGAAATTTGAAAAATGAAGTAAGGAGAAAGCATTACATGCAGGGAAACATTATGAGTAAAGACAAGGGTCATGAGAGGTCATAGAAGGTGACAAATAAAGAGTGGCAGGTATGTCATGTTGATGGAAGAGGTTGTAGTGATGGGTGGGAAAGAAGAGATACAGCTGGTAGAATGAGAAGATTAAAAGGAGAATGAAGGGGTTGTGTGTCCTGCTATAGAGTTGCAATTTCACTCTAAGGCAATGAGAAAAGGACAAAAAAACAATACTCTTAGAGATCATCAAGGTCATGGTTCGGTTTGCTGTGCATATTAACTAGCATTTCCCTTGCAAGCCAAACATTGGCAGGGAGTCAGAAATATTCCTGACTTTAGCAAGCTCTTGTAGAATTTTGCTGAGTATGGCAAGAATCTGAGTCTCCCCTACCGCTTTCCCTAAATGTATGTGTTTATTCAGCATGCCGATGAGTTTTACCTGAAGTTTAGCGACCAGGTGTCAGTGTGTTGAAGTGTAGTTGCCATGTGCCTATCTGAGTATCACATATTTACTATTCTAGTAACTACAAAATAGCAGTTGAAGTAAAGAAATCTTGTATTAGGATATGGGTCAAATGTGTGTAAAGTGGCTTTGTAGGTATTGAGAACTAGGCTGTTCCCACTTTTAGCTATGTCATATGTAGAGTCTGACCCTTTGCCTTGAACTGTAGAGTCTGAATTTAACCCTACTTGGCAACTAGCAGATTACTCTATCACAACTGAAAGAAGACACGTGATTCCTGGGTCAGAGAAAAATGACTTTATTACTCACCACACAATAGGTAGTATGAGCTTCATGTTCATATTGCTGCTTCACTCCCCCCAGGTCCCACCAGGCTGACGCAGAGAGAGACTCAGGTAAATGCTGCACACGCAGTGGGTTTTTCTCCCATTTGAAGGTCACTGTGTTTATGAAATGCTTATTCTTTAAAAGAGGATGCCAACGAACCTACCTAACCTTTGCTCGGAAGAGAGGCATTATTATTCTGGAGAAGAAACATTTCTGCTCTCTGCCCCAAAGAAAGACACCGTTACTATCCTCCAAACCATCCGATTTAGAAACGCACGGAATAAGATAGTATGAAAAAAAAGCTGCCAATACTTCTTGTTTGGAAAATGTGCGGTAATGCTAAAACCCGATGGCAGAATTACCTCTGAACCCTGGTGTCCTGAGGTAACTCTTGTTATCACAGCCATAGCTCACGTGTCAGAATGCCAGAGGAGTGGAAGGAGGAGCACATCCTCTGCCTTTACGATTCCATCTTTCACGTGCACAGCACACTCTTCCATGCCATTGGCCAGAACCTAGTCACGTGGCGATACCTAACTGGCAAGGCACTGGAAATGTTCTTAGTGTAGGTGACCATATCCTACCTAACGATTGGTATTTACATTGTCATATGAAAAGGAGCAAACGAGTATTAGGAGATACGTAGACGTTTCTTCAACACTAGGTCGTTTCCAGTCCTGTGTGCCATTGCGCCTTCTACTTTAAGTGCCTGTTTCCTATAGAGGCTAGGTTGCTGCTCCAATGAATTCAGCCGTGTCTCTACTAGACAATCTTTCCTGATACTACTTTGTCTTCTTCCAGAAATTTAACATTATTTGAAATCTGTATCCCAAGTAAAGTTATTTAATTCTTGCCATTTTTAGTACTTGCATATTTTTAATACTTGCATATTCCAGGAATGCCTCTAATCACATATTCTAAATATTTTAAGGTTTTACTGATTAGCCTGTGATATTAATTATGATTTGGATTCACAATATGGTTGTACAGAAGGTATGTTGTTATCCCTTCCTTTGCATAATAAAAGTGTAAAAAGTTTACAACCCCCTGTTTGATCCTTTGTGTCCCAGTGAGAACTCTTTAATTTAGTCCCAAAAGAAGGCTTGCTGATAGATCCTGCTGTCAGAATACTTCACCTCTGCCATTAAGGGATCCTTTAAAGGTTCATGGGATAAAGAATCATAGAATCTTTAGTGGAGATATTCAGAAGTCACATGGCCATATACAGTTTGGTTGTATTTTCTTTATTTTGTCCTTTTCTCATTGCCTCAGATGTAGATGCATGGGGCAAACTCAGACGGAGACTTGCCGCCTTTACATGGTTGACATGTGAGATTGTGGGTTAAAGTTTGATAGCAAATAGCTTAATTTATTAGAATGTGCCCGTATTTGCTAAAAAAGAAAACAACTCACAATTTTAAATATGCAAATTAATTTGGGTCAATTAACCACATCCCAACACTTGGTAGAATTCGACAACCTAAGCCTGATAGAAATGGCCACTTCTGTTCTTAATCCCTTCCCCTTACCTTGCCAGCTCATGCTCTACCCCCCTTAAAATTCTGCATCTCCTTCCTCTGTTGTTTTAATATTTCCTGACACTATTTTTCTCAAGTCTAATAAACTGCATCCTGTTAGTACTGATCTTGCCACATGGAATGCCATGCACATAAAGAACTTGAGTTGTTTTAGGTTATCACTCTAGAGAGTTTTCAAATGTCTCTGAAGATTAGGTGAAAATCTGAGGAGAGAAACTAAGTGGATAGTCACAAGCTATTAAGAATAAACAGTGGAAAGAAAATCAAAGCAGAGAGATGAGTATGTGAAAAGGCAAAGGGGTGTGAACTGTCAAAGCATGTTCAGGGAATCAGAGCGATTCAGTATGTCTGGGACAAAGGGTGACTGTAAGGCCAGGGTAAGAGTGAAGACTGGAGAAGAAAGAAGAGTTCAAAATCATAAAATATACTGTATTCCAGACTGTGGAGCCCGGTATTGGCTGTACTCAAATTGGCTACCACAATGAATTATCTGATACATTCATTATGTACCTGATACATTCTAGTACTGAGGCATGATTTCTCAAATCATCCCTTTGAACCACTGAAGTACATCTTAGCCAATCCACTATTATGATGGAATTTCTTTGAACAACTATACATTATTCTTCACCAGAGTGATCTTTATAAAATTGAAATGAAACAATGTCACTGGCCTGTTTGAACCTTGATAACATCTTTACCTTAGCAAGTTGTCGTGTGGCCTGAGGCCTGCTTTTATATCCAATCTGCTGGGGCCACCCTCTCTCATTATATTCCAGCCAAACTCAAACCCCCTCCATTTGTTTGCATTTCACACTCAAGGACTTTACACAAATTGTTCCTTTTTTTTGCTTCTCATTGATTTTCCCACTTTGTGGAAATCTGTTAAATCAATCAAGTCCCAGCTTAAAAGTCATTTCCCACCTCTACCCCCTATACCCCCCAGGAGACAAATTGCAAATATCCCGTGAGATTCAATAAACAAGGAGTTTCATTAAAAAAAAAGTGAATCTAATATAATACAAATTTTAATATAAATTGCTTAATATATAAAATTTGGAGTTCCACTTTTAAGAAGGACAATACTAAAGTTTGAATACAAAAATAGAAACAGGGTATTTGGAATCACCAAACAAGTGAGGCATAAGTTAGTTACTGTACAAGATATTGGGGCCCACCAAATAAAACAACAGACTTTTGACAGTTGCTCTCATGATTCTTCAAGTTGTATAAAATTCAGGCTGCAATTGCAAAAATTGTGATTTGCAGAAATGGCAACTCTCCCATCAATATAACTAACATGAGATTTTGAAAGAATGTTTGAATAAGTTTTGGATGGAATAATGAAACAAACTCAGTTGTTCTGGGGGATCACTAGGGGCAATAGAATGCATCTACTAAAATTCAAGCATTTATGGATATATTCAGACAGTGCCAGTATCTGCTGTATGAGCTAACTGAGAAAATAAAAATAAACAAACAAGAAAGAAAGAACCAACCTAAAGCTAAAAGCACAAAGAAGATCATGGGATCACCAGTGGAGATCAGGAGTCACGTGGCCATATACAGTTCGGTTGTGTTTTCTTTATTCATTGAGTAAGTTTGTGGCTGTGCTGACATAAAATGATGTAACTGCCAGCTAGCATAATCTTCTTATTGGACCAAAATGTTTCATAAAATAGATATAATTTTGCTCTTAAACTCATCAGAATACATGCATTAATTTTAAGCCATAAACCAACTTCTTGTTTTCCCACAACAAATGGTATCATAAATAATCTAAATTCAAGAGGGAGTTTCACTATTTTGATTAGCCTTAGTTAGGAAAATTATTCAAAATCACATTCAGAGAAGCAACAGTCAGATTAGAATGACACATTAGAGAGACGTGAAAATAACATAAGAGGGGAAAAAACACACATCAACAGAGATGAGAAAAAACAACAGCTGTCAAAGGTGATGTTGAGACAATTTTCTGCTGTGGGTCTAAAGTGAAAGGTGACTATATTTTTTTCTGAGTAAAACAGAAAAACAACAAAATGACATTAGTAGCCAGTCATCAAACCACAGAATTTTTAGGCCATTAAATCATACCTGGGGGGTGTGGGAAAGATATTCAAATCAGAGTTGTACTATTTTGTTTAAAGGAGAAAGATTAATTAAAGTAAATGTACATTATTTAAAACATTCCATAGAATAAAATTAAAATTTGGAAAAATACACTCAATTAAAAAGTAAAAACTTTGAATACTATCACATTCTGATATTTGGTATAAATAATGCTTTAGAGTAAAACAGAATTTCTTAAGATATTAAATACTCTAGCTGGCCAAAAAAATAAAAGAAAAAAAAATTCCATGTATAACTAAGTTAAAAGAGGCATTAGGAAAAATTGGATCAGCAATACAATTATAACAACATATGAAATTTATAAAACATTGTCCATTAAACATTTTATTTATTAGATTTTTATCCCATTTATTCCTGATTGAGTTTGGAGGTCTATAATAAAACACACATATTTTAAGATACTTCAATGTAAAGTATTAGGGAAGGAACACAAAGTTATAATGCCAGGTAATTATTAAAAACCTAGAATATGTCCTAATTGGTTTGGCTCAGTGGATATAGCGTCAGTATGTGGACTGAAAGGTCCCAGGTTTGATGCCGGTCAAAGGCATGTACCTTGGTTGCTGGCACAATACCCAGTAGGGGGTGTGCAGGAGGCAGCTGACTGATGTTTCTCTCTCATTAATGTTTCTAACTCTCTATCCCTCTCCCTTGCTCTCTGTAAAAAAATCAATAAAATATATTTAATAATAATAATAATAATAATAATAATAATAAAAACCTAGAATAAGATGAGTAACTTTAACATAGTCTATGTGTATGCATGTGTGTATCATCCTTACAGAATAATGTTGTAAATAATAAGATAATAAAAGGGTAAAGATATTTCTCATCCCTGTTAAGAAACCTTGCTTACATACCTTGATGTGGGGCTAGGAGAACCAGAAGCGATAAACCAAGAAACTTATATACTTATATGCATAGCCCATGGACATGAGCAAAAAGGTGATGAAGAGTGCATAGGGACTGGGAAGAAGGAGGTAAAGGGGGTAAAATGAGAGATATCTGTAGTACATCAAGGATTAAAAAATATAATTAGGAAATAGTAAAATTTGCTGTGTCAATGAAATATTCATCTTCTAAAAGATATAAGAAATAAACCCATTAAGCATTAATGTAAGTGGCAGGAAAATAATGACCAATGAGCAGATAGGTTGTTACTCCTATATAAATATTAGAAAAAGTAAAAAGGCTACCAAAGTCTATACTTATCTATACAGGAATTAAAAAACATTAACATCTAAGAGAAATGTTAATTCTCCTATTGCAAGTTTTACTATCCATGAATAGCTAAGTCTGTAGAATATTTTAAAATATTAATTTAATGTAGAATAAAGCAAACTTTTATTAATTTATAAATTAAGTAACATTAAATAAAAATATTGTAATTTTTAAGAAAAATTTGTCCTAACAATAAAAGATAAATATAGGTAGTAAAATGATATTTTAATACATATATTCTCTATAATTAAAATGATAATATTAACATAAATTTAAAAATAATTTTTTGTGATTGCTATCAAAAGGTATAGCAGAATTTTAAAAACATATTCCCAGAGGAGTAGGAAATGGGATGCACCCAATTCACAAAGAAACAATTCCAGCCCAGCTGGTGTGGCTCAGTGGCTGAACATCAACCTATGAACCTGGAGGTCATGGATCCATTCCCGGTGAGGGCACATGCCCAGGTTGTGGGGCATGCAGCAGGCAGCCAATCAATGATTCTTTGTCATCACTGATGTTTCTCTCTCTCTCCTACTTTCCCTTCCTCTCTGAAATCAATAAAATTACATAGTTTTAAAAAGAAACAATTCCAAGAAATGTCTTTTGCATAATTTACAGATAAGACTAGGTGGAAAGTTGGTAATATGTTTCAATTCCCTCTTCAGACAAATCTCAGTATAATGAGGAAGCTACAGGAAGAAAACCTCTAACCATTTTTTTTTTTTTTTTTGGTATAGCATGCCATCACTGTGAAATAAATAGGGTGTATATAATTTGAAATATTTTTTATTTATACACAATGATTTTCCAAGGTAGCAATGATAGTAAGATTCTGGATTTTTCTTAACCAGTATAGTCAAAAGAAAATTACAAGAATGTCTGCAGATATTATTTGATATTAAAGACATACTAGTAGAAAGTTTGATAATTAAAACTATTCTGCAGAAAAGTCTCTTTACCAAACACTAAAATGAAATTAACATGTAGCAATTTGCTTTGGCTTTCCGTGATTCTGATCCACCATTCTTTTCTCATATAATAGATTTTTAAAATAATAATTACATATACTGACTGTGAGATAAATGAAAAGACTTAGATGCTCTGACAGGAAAAATCACAAGGAATACATGGAATGACAAAATGAAGCACAATATGGAGTATGGCTAAGGGTCTTTCCTTAACATGAGAACATCTTACTATTCAAGCGAAGAAAGTGTATACTTTGCAATTTTTCCTTTCTGGGAAAACTCAATCAATAATGCTTTCAAAAAAATTTTAAGAAAATATACATTTGGTGACACAAAATATTTTTAAAAAAAGATGATAAGCTAGCACACTCATTTGAAAAAAATGCTTATGAAGTAGAAAGAAAAGACAGAAATCAAAAATATCATGCAAGAAAAACTAAAATGCAAAAAATTATAAGTTTACATTGGAAATAATGAAATTCATAAGCAAAATGTCAATTATTGAATTTATGATATATAGAAGACAAAATTTCCAGTTTATGTGGAAAAGAAAATTACCAAGGAGAAAAGGCATTTATGGAAAAGAAATCCTACTAAATAAAATACTTAACATATTCATTTTAATCCTGAAAATAATAGTTTTTTATATAAAATTTTGAGAAATATGTTAGATATATATTATTTTAGATATAATTATTTTAGATACAATTAAATACTTTTGATGTAAAAAATGAGAGACTACTGACTTATATTTAGTTTTGTTTGTTTATTTTTTTCATATGGTTTACTACCAATAGCCATTAAAATTTGAATTTCCAAAAGTTTTTAATGCTACAGTAATATTTATTTACAATTTAGGTGACAGAAAGTATAACAGTAACTTTGTACATATACACACACATATTTAGAAAATACATTTGGATTGTCAAAGGTTATTAGGAGTAACTAAATTGGGCTTGGTCAGTGTTGCTCAGTGGTTAGTGTGCCAGCCTTTGCACCAAAGGGTTAAGGGTTCAATTCACTTTCAAGGGCATGTACCTGGGTTGCAGGTTCCACCCCTGCCCCATCAGGACACATGGGAGCATGTCGGGGAGGGAGGCAGCTGATCAATGTATCTGTCTGTCTGTTTCTGTTTCTCTCTCTTTCTTGTCCTCCCCCTCTCTACCTCCCTTCTACTCTCTCTAAAAATCAAAGGAAAAAATACCCTTGGGTGAGGATTCACAAAAAGTCAGGGCAATTCACTCACCATTTACTGAGTACATATGTAATGGGCTATCAAGCCCAGGAATATAGCAATGAATGATGCTTATAAAATATCAACATTTAATGAACATATAAAGCTAGTGACAAGAGACAAAAACAATAACATATAATTTCAAGAACAGTAAGTATATAGTTTCGGAAGGTAAGCAGTGTTGCCTCTTTTAAATATAATGGCTAATAAACAACTTCATGTGAACACATTCTGAGATGAAACCTGAATGATGAGAAGGATTCAAGCACCTGAGATTTTCTAGAAACAGCATCTAAGACAAAAACAAAAGAGAACAACAACAAAAAAAATGCAAACACAAATTTGGGATCACAGGGTCAAATGGGAGTTCCATTTTTAAGTTTTTGAGGAAACTCCATACTGTCCTCCATAGTGGCTGCACCAGTCTGCATTCCCACCAGCAGTGCAGGAGAGTTTCTATTTCTCCGCATCCTCTCCAGCACTTGTCATTTGTTGATATGTTGATGATAGCCATTCTGACAGGTGTGAGCTGATACCTCATTGTTGTTTTGATTTGCATCTTCTGGGAATATATCCCAAGAAATCAGAAGCACCAATCAGAAAGGATATATGCATCCCTACGTTCATAGCAGCACAATTTACCATAGCTAAGATTTGGAAACAGCCTAAGTGCCCATCAGCAGATGAATATATTAGAAAACTGTGGTACATCTACACAATGGAATACTATGCTGCTGTAAAAAAGAAGGAATTCTTACCATTTGCAGCAGCATGGATAGAACTGGAGAGCATTATGCTAAGTGAAATAAGCCAGTCAATGAAAGAAAAATACCACATGATCTCACTTATTTATGGATAATAAAGACCATTTTAAATTGATGAATGTAAACAGATACAGAGGCAGATCAGCATTGAACAGACTGTCAAACTACAGCTGGAAGGCTGGAGAGGGTTGGGGGGGAATTAAGAGATCAACTGAAGGACTTGTATGCATGCATAAGAGCATAATCAATGGACACAAGACACTGGGGGGTAGGGGAGGAAGAAGGGGGAAGGTCAAGGGGGAAAAAATGGAGACTTATTTAACACTCTTTGTAATACTTTAAGCAATAAAAAAAAATTTTTAAAAAAAGGACTGATTTGGCTTAGAAGTTGCCATATTTGAGGTATAGGTAAAAGGGCAACTTGGCTGATACACAGACAAAAAAAGGACTAGACAGGGACAAGATCTAATGGGTCCTTATAGGTAAAGATGCATTTTATTCTAATTGCAAAGAGAGCCCTTGAAGAACACTGACATTATTTGAATTTATAAAAGGTTGTTCTGGCTGCTTTAGCAAGTGCATGGGAATGAGTAGGGAGACCAGATTGTCTGAGCAGTTGTCCAGGCAAAGATGTGTTATTAGCTTTGTTGAGGCCAGGGGTTCTCAAGGTACTGAGAAGGAGTGTATTTTGCCATCCCCAAGACCGTTTGACAAGGTCTGCAGACAGTTTGGTTGTCACATTGGGGTCAGAGTAACTAGCACCCGGGGCAGAGAAGCTCAGGAGGCTGTTAAACATCCTCCAATGCACAGGACAGAGCCTCACCCCAACGAAAATACATCTGACTCAGAAACACAGAGCGTTAAGGCTGAGAACTTCTACATACAGCAACAGAAGCAGAAAATGTGAAAAGTGACCAGACTGTTATAATTAGGCAAAAGTTATATCCTGGGAACCAAACTTCTTATACCCTTTTGAAGGCTCCTCAGGTAATTTCCTCAGAAAGAATATTAAGATTGCAGATCTTTAGTGAATGTAATTTTCTTTAACCAGCAATTCACGTGAAGAAGTTTTGGTTTCAATTTTATATGAAGAGACAACCAGAAAAATACACAGTCTCTCTTGATTTTTCAATTATCCATGAAGACTAATTTTTTAAAACAATTAAAATCTGAAGATATTTTAAAAATTATTTTAATTGAACAATCTAAGAGTTAATTTATAAGAATATTCACTCAAAAACTTTTTTTCCCAGATAAAAAGGGAAAATCTACTCACTTGCCATTCAGTGCTGCTACACCAACTGTGCTTCGGGCAATTGACATACTTGCAACAAAAGTCCATTGCTGACTCTGGGGATCCCATCTCTCCACCGTATTCAGATAGCTCCAGCCATCATGGCCTCCCACAGCATAAATCGGGCCTTCAAGTACGGTCACACCTAGAACATAGAAGTGAAAACTGAATGGATTTACTTCACAGTGAGATTTTAAAAATCAAATTGATAGTGAGCAGCCCAGCTGTGGTGGTGAAGTGGTTGAGCATCAACCCATGAACCACAAGATCACTGGTTCAATTCCTACTCAGGCTGGGTTGTGGGCTTGACACCCAGTAGGGTGTGCAGGAGGCAGCTGATGGATGATGTTCCTCTGAGCAATGTTTCCAAACATTCCTCTCCCTCCTTCTCTAAAAGTCAATAAAAACACATTTAAAAAATTGGTGGTAAAACATATGATGCTATTCAGAATAGGCTGTAGCTGTTAGGAAACAATTGCAATGCTGTAGAAACTGTTTACTAAAGTTTAATCATTAAATTGAAAACATTTAGAACCAAAAATAAATAGTATGACCTAGATGCTTTAAAAACTTAAAGAAATTTTCTTATTTATAATCCATATGAAAAAGAAAATTCTAAAATCAGGGATGATAGATCTTGTGCCTCTACTTTGAAGAATAGTTTTATACTGCCATTTCAAATACTTTATTACTTTAAGCAATGTTGTATTAAGCAATGTAACATCAATTTGCACAGAGCATAGTATATAACTCTATATTATTGTTTTTAATTTCTCCTAGTAATATTTTTCTAATTAAAAAATTCCTATATAATATATATTTTATCTTTCTTACTTTATTTCAATGTATGCTATCAATATTTATGAATTCAATTTTTCTTCCTGAATTTATTTTTTAAGTTATGAAATATTTCTTCTCTATACAGTAGTGATTCTCGCCTTAAAGGTATAATTTTTTAATTATTAATGAACCTGAATTAAGATTGCTTTTGTACCAGGATACTGATTTTTTAAAATTAATCCATGTATTTAATCCATCTATATTTAATGTAATGGTTGATTATTTTTAGATTTAAGTTTAATATTTCTCCTACTTGTTCTTTTCATTCATTTTTATTTATTTAAATTTGTCTTTATTTTTGAAAGTGTTACAGATATCCCCTTGTTTCACCATTGAACCCTTCTATCCTGCCTACCCCCTCCATCCCCATGCCTTCAACACTATTATCTGTATCCATGGGTTATGTATGTCCTATCTAATAAAGAGGTGAAATGCAAATTGATCATCACTCCAACATAGAAAGTATCTGCCCCCATATGGACACAACATGCTGCCAGGGGAGGGCAGTTGGGAAACATCAGGCCTACAGGGGAAGGCAGTTGGGAGGGACTGAGCCTATAGGGGAGGGCAGTTAGGGGGGCACCAGGCTGGCAGAGGAGCAGTAGACATCGATCAGGCTGTCAGGGGAGTGGTTAGGGGGCGATGAGGCTGGCATGCAGAAGTGGTTAGGGGCAGTCAGGCAGGCAGGCAGGAGAACAATTGGGAGCCAGCAGTCCCGAATTGTGAAAGGGTCCAACTAACTGTTTATGCCCGATTCCACCAGGATCAGGCCTAAATGGGCAGTCAGACATCCCTCAAGGGATCCCAGATTGGAGAGGGTGCATGCTGGGCTGAGAGACACACACTTCCCCCGCACCATGTCCCCCATACATGAATATCGTGCACTGGACCTCTAGTATGTATATAAGTTCTTTAGTTAATTCTCACCACCCCTGACTTATTCCATGTCCCTGGATTTATTTTGTTCATCAGTTTATTTTGTTCTTTAAGTTCTACATTCTTAAAAAGGACCTACTTTTTAGCATTTATGTCAGTAATCTAATCTAATAAAAGAGAAATATTGAAATTGACCATTTTTATGGGAGGCCTAAGCCACGTCCACCAACCAATTAGAGCAGCTGTATGCAAATTAACCCAGCCAAGATGGAGGCCGGCAGTCACGGAGCTAGAGTAAACAGGCGGCTTCCAATGCACCAGGAGTAAACTGTCTGCTGGCGGCTGGGCTTCTCCCAGCTCCAGGCAACATTGTTGCAACATTGTTTCAATTGTAGAAGCCTCAGAGCTAAAGCAAACAGCAGGCTTCCATTGCACCAGCAATGGAGGAAACCTAGGCAGACTGGGCCTCTAACTAAGGTAACATTGTTTCAATTACAGAAGCCAAGGAGCTGAAGCCAATAGGAGGCTTCATTACCTGGTTAGGCCTCAGCTTAAAGGAATAGTGTATCAGTTATAGAAGATTAACAAACCCCAGAAACCTGCTTCCAGCCAGCCTTGCTGGGACATTGGGTCAATGGGAGCTGTGGGCAGCCTAAAAGCCAGAAAACAGCCCTCAGGCCTGCACCCAGGCTGGCCACACCCCAATGAGGTGAGGGGCCACACTGGGGGGCTTGGCCAGCCTGCAAACAGCCATCAGCCCCCCACCCAGGCTGACCAAGCATGCCAGCAGGTGGATATCCCCAGAGGGGTCCCAGACTGTGAGAGGGCACAGGCTGGGCTGAGGGACCCTCTGGAGTGACAAATTTTTGTGCACTGGACCCCTAGTTTAAATATAAAAGTCATAGTATGAGTTTATTACTGGTTGATAATTAAGTTAGTATATTTTATTTATTATAAAAGTAAAATGGTCAGTATAATCCCTCTTAGAATTAGTTATTAAAGCTGCTTTGTTAAGATCTGCAAGCAGGATGAAAGTATAATTGCAACATATTCTTTCCTTTTCAAAACTTATATTCCTTTCCCACACAACTGTAATAGTTGAATAAGAACTATATTCCAAGGATTGTTTATTTTAATAAGCCAAAATGGAAAAATATTCAAGTTTACTTTGAAAAATTCATACATTATGTTTACAGATTATAAAGAAAGATATCCGTATAGATTACCACAGGATTTCTGAACTCTGGATGCCTCACACTGTGATTTGCATGTTTCTTGCAGCTGCGATGTTTCCCTTGCAGAAAGGCCTCATTAAGTGACGTGAATAATTGAACCAGAATGATTTGAAAATCAGAATGATACTTCAATTTCCTCCTTGGCTTACTAAAAATATCCTCACAGATGTAGGGAAAGCAAGGCCAACAATGCAAGAAAATATATATTTTTCTGTGCTATATTCATGTAACAATGTTAAACCTGCATTAAAGCATAATAATCTAATGAAAACAATAGAAATATCTAAAGTTATTTTTTTTTATCCTTATACAAAGGGGATATTTTTTCCCATTGATCTTTCAAAGAGAGTGAAAGGGTTGGAAGAGGGGCAGGTAGAGAGAGAGAGAGAGAGAGAGAGAGAGAAAGAGAGAGAGAGAAAGAGAGAGAGAGAGAGAGAGAGAGAGAGAGAGAGAGAGAGAGAGAGAGAGAGAGGAAAAGGTGAGAGAAACATCAACTGGTTGCCTCCCACTTGGGCTCTAACTTGAACCAGGGATCAAATCCACAACTGAGGGATCAAACCCATGATCTTTTGCTCCACAAGCTGACATTCTAACCACTGAGTAAAACCAACCAGAACTCTAAAGTCATTTTTTGTCTCTCTAACTTAATAATTGCATGATTTCTTCTGATAAAAATTTGTAAAATTTATTTTTGGTGTTTATAGTTACCAAAATTTTCTTTTCTTTATTCATATAATTGCTTATATATTTTATACTATAGCTTTTGCAGATATTATTTCCCTTGAGAATTCTGCAGTAAAATCTCTTTTATAACTTTTCTGTATAATTTTCCTTCAAGATAATTCAATTAAAGTAGCAAGCTATCCCACATTTTTAGTTAAGACAGAAAAAACACAATCGTAACAGTGATCCAGGAAGATATAATTTTCCCCATGTAACCAAGGTTGCTGTCATATTCAGAAATGAAGATGGAGAACCTCCTTTTGAAAGGGACTTGCTCATTCATTGTAAACCAGATCTCAATAATCCAAATGTCACTAAAATGAAACAAATCAGTATCCTGTTTCCTACATTAAATGCAATAACATATCCTATTCTTTTTCCACCTGGTGAAAAGCGCTGGGGAACAGGTATTGCATTAAGACTCAGACAAAAGATTATTGTCGATTAATTGACAATAATACTAGACAAAATGTAAGGACATGAATCACACAAATGCAGTATTATGGATTTCATCTCTCTTGCGGGACATGTTCAATCCTATTTTAAATGCAGGAAAATTAACTCAACAGTTTATTGTGGATTCATATTCAAAAATGGAGGCCAATAGAATAAATTACATTAAAGTAAACCAATCTAAGTTGAGAGTTGAAAAATATAGTGGTTTGATTGATATCTCAAATTCAGATCTGAAAATGACAATGTGCCAATTGGTAACATGATAATACTTCCATCATCTCTGAGGGTAGTCCCAGAAATATGCAGCAGTAATATCAAGATGCTATGGCAATGTAACAAAGTATGGCAAGCCTGATTTATTCATAACCATGACATGCAACCCCAAATGGGCAGATATTGCAAACAATTTACAACACTGGCAAAAAGTTGAAAACAGACCTGACTTGGTAGCCAGAGTTTTTAATATTAAGCTGAATGCTCTTTTAAACAATATATGTAAATCCCATTTATTTGGCAAAGTAATAGCTAAGATTCATGTCACTGAATTTCAGAAATGTGGATTGCCTCATGCTCACATATTACTGATTTTAGATACTGAGTCCAAATTATGTTCAGAGGATGACATTGACTGTATAGTTAAGGTAGAAATTCCAGATGGGGATCAGGGTCCTTAACTTTTTCAAATTGTAAAGTCAAATATGGTACATGGACCATGTGGAATACAAAATCCAAATAGTCCATGTACGGAAAATGGAAAATGTTTAAAGGGGTATCCAAAAGAATTTCAAAATGCGACCATTGGAAATATTGATGGATATCCCAAATACAAACAAAGATCTGGTGGTACCATTTCCACTGGAAATAAAATTATGGATAATACTTGGATCGTCCCTTATAACCCATATTTGTGTCTCAAATATAACTGTCAAGTAAATGTTGAAGTCTGTGCGTCAATTAAAAATGTCAATTATCTATTTAAATGCATCTACAAAGGGCATGATTGTGCCCTTTTATTATAGAGAAAGGGCAAATAGCAATATTAAAATATTTCCTCTTATTAATTCCCTTTCAATGTGCATGAATTTTGTGCACCAGGCCATTAGTAATGCATAAATGTGAATGTGACCTTTTTATGATTGTGATTAATTTAAGCCTCTTGAGATGAGGATATCATTTTGAATTAGGCAGATGGTCCCTAAATTCAATGATGAGTGTCCTTATAAGAAAAACCAGGGAGACTATAAATAGTGAGAAGGCAATTGAATGAAGAGGCAGAGATTTGAGGGATGTGGCCACAAATCAAGGAAGAGCAGGATCCTCCAGGTTCAGGGAGAGGCAAGGAAGAATTCTCTCCTAGAACCCCTTGAGAGGAAGTGGCCCTGATGACAAGTTGGTTTTGGAATTCTGTCCTCCAGAAGAGTGAGATAAAAAATTTTAAGTCACCAAGTTTGTGTTAATTGGCTGTGGCACCCTAGGAAAGTACTGCAGTGTGCTTGGAGAATTTTATCCTCCATTATGTGTGGTTGCTTTATAATAGTTATTAGAGATTCCTCTGTGATTCTCCAAATTTTTCTCTTCTTAGCTTTGCATGCAGCACTTGATTGTGAGACAAAAACAGTGAAAAAAGAGTCTATAAGAATATGCTTCTTTCTGTATACATAGATATAGCTAACTAAGTTCAAAAATATCTGTAATATAGTTTACTTTATTTTTTTATTTTTATGTCCTATAAAACAAGAAGAGCACAGAATAATTAGAAATAGAAGTAGAAATAGAAATAGAAGTAGAAATAGAAACAGAAATAGAAATAGAAATAGAAATAGAAATAGAAATAATACTATAGCCACTCAAAAATATGAGTGGGAACTGGGTAGTGGGATACAAAAGGAAGTATGCGTAGATATCCTTTATCTTGTCAGGAAGGATTCTTAGAAATATTCCAGTGGATGTCTCCCATACTTCCCTGTCCAGGGCTCAGTTATAAGCCTATCTTTAGTCTAGAATAATAACTGTCCAAGGCAGTGATTTTCAACCTTTTACATCTTATGGCTCATTTAAACTAATTATTAAAGTTATGCAGCACACCAAAATAATTTTTTGCTGATCTGATAAAAAAATAAAGGTATGATTTTAATTCATTCATACTAGACAGATGTTGTTGTGTTGGCTGTTTGTGGGTGAGCACAGAAGACTTGGTTGGAAAGTTTGTAAGGAGGAAATTCCATCCTAGGGAAGTTGGCCAAAGGCATCTGCCCCTAGTTGTTCCTTGATCTTTCCAAACAAGTTTGCGCACATGCAGACCCTTGGGTGTATACCAGAATCTTTATGCTTAATCTTTAAGTGTTCTTGCTTAAAGGACATTGCAGATACATGTGTCCCCCCAAGATTACTTACTCTACTTATTGCATCTAAAAAGATAAACTTTATCCCAAACTGCTGTTGCAATAAAAGCCTGAAGAAGCAGGCGAAAGAGGTTATCTGGCTCCTATAGCCAGGCAATCCCTTAGCCCTCTCTTTCACAGCAATTGTGTGTCAGAAAGACCATTCATTTATCTGTCAGGGTCTGCTGGTCAGCCCTGGCAAGTGATGCCCCATATGAGAACCAAAGAACACAATGAGATGCGGTGGAATCCTCAAAAACGAAGAGTAAGAAAATGAAGAGTGTGCAGTAAGTCATTGGAGCCCACTTGGGATTTCCAGTTTCTATGGGATTATATCTGAGTTAAAGTTTCACAATCAGACAGCAGCTGTCGGACAAGTTATTAAAACCAAATGGTGCCTCAGTTACAGAAGAACAATTAATGAGCTGTTATAATTTATAATCCTTGGCTCTTTGATGCTGGAACATTAGACCTTGATCTCTGGGAGCAAGTAGGTAGGAATTTAAAGAGAAATCAGGCCCAGGGAAAATGAGTGCCCTTGTCATCTTGAGCTATGTGGGCTCATGTTTGAGTTGTACTATGCCCGCTTTATACTGAGGATCAAAGACCTACAGAATGCCGGGAGGCTTACCATTGCCCCTTCCTCCTAAGGTAGAGCCTGTAATACCTAAAGCCCCATTGTCAGAGGAAGCCCTTCCTGATTCTCCTCTTCAGGTGTGGGAGGCTCATCAACTAAATCCTCAGTTATGGGATCATGTGCCAGGCAAGCTATGGTAGAAGGAAAGCTTTTGGCTTGCACAGTTAGGCAAGATCAGCAAGGCAATAAGATTCATGAGCCACTCTCCTTTAATACCTTTAAGAAATAAGGAAAAATATTACAGAAAATGGGGCTAACAGTCCATTTACAAAAGGATTTCTTAATGCCTTGTCTGAAAATTACCATTTCATGTGTTGGGACTTGCAGATTTTGGCCAAAACAACTCTGAAGATATTTATTATGAAGAGCAGAATATGATGAGATCTGTGAACAACAGACTATTGGTAGGTATTCACTGGCAGCCCCACCTGGGAGCCCTCTGGGCCACATTCTGGCTGCAAGTTCCAGGCACTTTAAGACATTTTCTGCAAGATCCATGAAAAAGACTCTGATTTATTCAGTCTTGCCTGTGGGTTATGCGTGCCTATAAATATTGTATATAAGAGTGCCTGTTAATTGTTGTTTATGTCTCTTTGTTGTTTGGTTTCTAATGAGCGTTCTTGTCTGTCTATAATGTAATTTGGTTACTGACTGATGTCCTTTGCTTGCTTTCCTATTTTGGGGGGACTTAGTTTTCACTTCACCATTTTATGAACTTGGAAAATCCCCTGTCTCTGCTGTTGGGGCTTTGTGCCATTCAGAACCCATTTGCCGTGCTGGGTTAGTGTGAGATGAGATTCTAAGTCCCAGCCCACACTTTTATGAGTGCTCATTTATTTACTGTAGGGTTTTTTGTTTCTGTTTTTAAGATCTCTTCTTATATGCAAGATTTGATATTTTAGTCTACTCAGAAAGAAAAAAATATCAGAAATATTAATTTAAACCCTACAAGTCCTTTTCCTAAAATGATTAGACCTGTAGAAGTGCTCTCCAGCAGGCTGCAGAAATAGCAGTGGGGGCCACTTGGATTTTGCAAGGAAAATAAAATAGAACCCCCTGAGGGCTGGTGAGTTATCCCAGCTACAATATATGCCAAGAAAATGCCTTGGGTAATAATTGGCTTTAAAATCTCAAAGTTGTTAAGGCAAAATAAACATAACTAAAATTAAAGGTATATGATAAAGCTTTTTCAGTGGTAATTATATGTGTGTAAACATAGTTTTCCAAAGTCTGTGGTAACTTAAGACTTTGGAGTTTGTTGGGTTAAATATTAAAAGTTATTAAATATCTAGATATTTTGAAATAACAAGATACTGAAATATTAATCTGAATTTGCCTCATATGGAAAATCTAGAGGATAGATTTGAACTTGCTAATGTATAAGTCTTATAATTCTGTTTGAGATATCTTTTTAAAATTTTGAATGTAGCCCTAACCAGTTTGGCTCAGTGGATAGAGCTTCGGCCTGCAGACCCAAGGGTCCCAGGTTCGATTCTGGTCAAGGGCATGTACCTTGGTTGCGGGCACATCCCCAGTGGGGGGTGTGCAGGAGGCAGCTGATTGATGTTTCTCTCTCATTGATATTTTTAACTCTCTATCCCTCTCCCTTCCCCTCTGTAAAAAAATCAATAAAATATATTTTTTAAAAAATTCGATGTATTGCTCATCTGAGGAATGTAAATTACTTACATGTAATCTAAAAATAAAGGTTCTTAAGGATAAGGATTATAACTAATTGGAAATAAATTATGGTTTTGATGTAATAGAAGGCATGAGGCATGGAGAAGCATTTTGAGGAAAAAGTGAATTCTAAAGCTGGTTATTTCTGAAAGTTGTTAGGTTCTGAAGAAAGTTTGTGAAAGTTATAAATATCTGTAAAGAGAGATGTTGAAAGGAAGTTATATAAATGGCACAGACCTGTAAGCCAGGACAAGTAGAATAGGAAAATTGAGATGGTTAATTTGGAGCCATCTAGTAAATCCTATTTTCCCTAAACCAAGAACACTTAAGAGTAAATGATTTGCATTTTGCCTCCCTAGGCAGAGGTTAAATAGCTTATAATAACCTACTCAGGAAGATAGAAAGCAGAAATCCAATTAGTGTCATTTGCTGACCACAACCAAGGACAAAAGAAGTTAGAGAATAAACCTTATTTTGGTTATTCCTTTTTCTAATCTGTTAAAAGGGAAAAGATCTTTCCTATTATTCTATCCAAGAAGCAAAATTTCTATAAATTATTGAAATGGTTATGTCATATTAATCAGGCATTTTTTAAAAAAGGCCATCTTTTAATTGTGGGAACTGAAGTTTGCTAGCCTATGTTTGAGTCTAATACACTTCAATATATAATATTTTGGTAAAATAAGTTTGACAATCCTTCCAGGGTTTAAATTTTAAGAAATTTTTCTCGACCTAGAATTGGCTTTAAATCATTCCAATAGATACTTGAATGTCTCAATTGTTTGTTTATTCTGTCATGATGAAAATTTTTCTGCTTAAGAAACATGGGAACCTTTGTCAAATAATAACTATATTATGCTTTCATTTATAGCTTTAATTGTTATTCTGGAATATTGTGTTTTGCAGAAAGAATAAGATCCCATGTCATTTGCATTACTTTTTAAAATATCTGGATTTGCAGAAGTACTGGCAGAAAAAATCAGGAGAAACCAAAATTTTATTATGGAGCTCAATGAATAGAAAATAACTATATAGTTTTGTAATTTTTGTTGAAAGTATTGCTGATTCTAACTTTTTGTTTTTCAGATATAAGGAAGCATTTTTAAAGCAATTTGGTAAATTATATATTTTTCTCCTTACCTGTCTCTCCAGGATTTGGGAATCTATAATAATAAAAGCATAATATGCTAATTAGACTAAATGACCTCTGAACAACCTTCTGGATGACCTTCCAGATGAAGCCATAGCTGTAGGGGCCAAGGAAGAGGCCACTTCCATGCCTGCAGGAGCTGAGCCTCTTGCACAAATTTCATGCATCAGATCTCTAGTTTTTAATAAGTGGCAATATGTTTTTTTGCATGAATTCAATAAGATCTGTTTCCAATTGTAGCTATAGTAACCAAGATAAAAACTGATAATGGGCCTGCTTATAGTAGCATTGGCTTCATAACCTTTTGCAGAACTTGGTCCATCCAGCATTCCATGGGAATCCCTTATAATCCACAAGGGCAGGCCATCATTGAACATGCCCATGCTACCCTGAAGGGTATGCTAGTAAAACAAAAAAAGGGGGATATGGGACTCAAGGACCCTGCTATACTACTATCTAAAGCATCCCTTACCCTTAATTTTTTTAAATCTGAATGATCATTTGCAATTCTCTGGAGAGCAGCACTTTACCGCAATAACCCCAACTCAGAAACAACAAGCCTTGTAGGGACATGTGGACATTAATAACTGGATGGGATCCAATGAATTATTAACATGAGGGAGAGGATATGTGTGTATTTCTACCCCTCAGTGGGCTGCTGTGGCTTCTAGCTCACCAGATTAAAAACCCTGCCATGGCATGGAACAGGACCAATCCTCTTCCAGAAATGAAGAATTTGTGCCTGGGGACTCTCCCACCCCAAACAATGCCCATTCCCTGAACCCAGATGGCCTCTGGTATAACATGTGAATGATGAAATAGCTGATGGCAAAGGTTGAGCAACTGTTGGAGCATACTCATGCTCCATGCATTCCAGATAACTATTGTTCTTTTTGTTTTCTTATAGTCTATAAAATCCAATCTCCAGCAGTGAACAATCTTCATAGAATCCAACATTCCCAGGCAACAAGTTCACCATAGCCCTCTGTCTTCTATACCCAGCAAAACAAAAAAAAAAAGAGGAACCATGGGGGAGCATAGGAGACTTGGTTGGAAAGTTTACAAGGAGGAAATTCCCACCAAAGGGAATTGGGTGAAGTAAGCCACCCCTAATTGTTCCTTGACCTTTCCAAATAAGTCTACACATGTGCAGACTCCTTATGCTTAATCTGTAGGTGTCCTTGCTTACTATTGCCTGAATTAAAGCCAAAGGATATTACAGACAATGTATTCTACCAAGGTTACTTATCCTATTGATTGTATCTAAAAGATAATCTTTATCCCAAACTGTTGTTACAATAAAAGCCTAAAGAGGCAGACAAATAGTTTTTTTTTGTTGTTGTTGTTGTTGTTTTACTTAAGCAAATAATTGGTCCCTATAGCCAGGCAGTCCCTTAGCCCTCTCTTTCACAGCAATTGTGTATCACAGCAATCATTCATTCATCAGTAGGGGTCTGCTGGTCAGCCCCAACAGCTCTTCTCATTGTTTTATTTGACAATCTAAGAGAAAAGAGATCAGTATCCCTAATTAGTCAGGTATTACATGTTTTAAAAATTCTTGTCCTAGCTGGTTTCGCTCAGTGGATAGAGCATTGGCCTGTGGACTGAGAGTCCCTGTGTTCAATTCTGATCAAGCGCACATGTTTGGGCTGTGGGCTTAATCCCAGTAGGGGGCATGCAGGAAGCAGCCAATCAATGATTCTCTCTCTCATTGATGTTTCTGTCTCTCTCTTCCTCTCTCTTCCTTTCTGAAGTCAATAAAAATATGTTTAAAACAGTTCTTGCCATACACCCATTGCAAACTGCTGGTCTAAGGGAATGTGTTTGCCTTCCTGATACTTTTGGAATTCTTACATGATATCCATGTAAAACGAGGTTATTTTAGGAAAGATAAAGTAAGGTAGCTGGTAAAGAGGCAATCAATAGTATCTGACCTGAGGATTACAAACCTGAACAAGCTTAGCTTAAGCATAAATGTGATGGATAGTAATAATGTTAGTCTAAATTGACTTTTAGAGAAATAAACCATACTTTCCTTCCAATTGTATTACCTGCTATAAATTGACAACTTAGAAAATGTGGGTATCTGCTGTACAGTACCCTGTTGGAAAGGACAATTGATATTATTGTAAGATTTTTCTCCTCCGTTTCAGAAAAGAAACAGGAAAGAGAATAGATGTGGGTAAATCTAGTTTAAATTCATTATTGCTACATTTATTTGTGACTAAATCATTATGAAGTATTTTTGGAAATGAAAACAAACATCTTATGCATTACATTTTCTTTCAGGCTTAACCTAGAATTATTTGCTTAAGTAAAAAAACAAGCAAAAAAAAACCTATTCTAAACATTGAAAAATCCAGATTTATTTATTTTTGGCTTTAATATAGTGTATCAAAGGGGTATTGAGGGAAAACATGTTTGTTACACATGACTTACCCTTTTTAACAAGTTTTATACACTTACAAATGAAAACTCTGTTTTAACAATATATATTCTACTCAATCAAGAAATATTGATCTACACTAACAAAATCACTATCAATTCATATTAAAATTAATGGTATAGAAAATCAATAGATCAATCACATACTAATAATTTTAATGGAATATTTTATTTGCAAAATAATTTTTATACCCAGTCTTTGTTTTTGATTTCTCCATAATTTGTCTTATTTAATTTTCACTTTATATATTTCACGAGCTTTCAAACTCAGTTTACTACCTGCCTACCTTCATTCTCCAACTGATTTTTGATGCTTCTATGAAATTGAGATTGATCTTCCAGTAGCAAAAACTAGCTGCTAGAGATTCATCTTCCAGTAGCAAAAACATGCTCAAAAACTTTAAAGGTTTTTCTCTGTTGAAAATATTTTAAAGAGTAAATTTTACTATAAGATATATTATTCAATATCTGGCCTCAACATTTTTAAATTATATCTACCAGTAGTATATTTATAAATTATTCAAATCAGTCTGATGTAATACGTGGCATTTCATCTATGTTTCATGTAGGCTACCTTTGATGGCATTTCTTATATTGTACCCTATATTGCAAAGGATCTCTGTAGCATATAAAAATTCTACCCATCATTTAAATCTTTGTTCATGTTTCCAGAGATAAAATTTTATTTTGCTTACCAAGCTGGAAAAAAAAAAAACACACAACTATTTTGGGGCAGTTTTTTAATAACGGTCATATTATTTTCTGGATTGTATTAAAATAATTTTGGGTTTGTGTCTAAGAAACTGCAGTTTCTGTGAAAATAAGATTTTTTTCTGATTAATGATTGCATCTTAAAAGGTACTTAGAACTGTGATTTAGAGCTAATGAACATTCAATAAATGTTTGTTTGTTCACCAGTGGCATGAGTAGATGAACCATGGAAGATTATAAGAAGAGTAAAAGAATTTATTAATTCAGAAAATTGAAACCTAGAGTAACAAATTGACCTTTTTAAGTTATTTGAAATGCAGTATTTGATAGTAAAGGATCCCTAAAAAGATGTAGAAAGGGTTGTGCAGCAATTTGAAAGCAAATTAAGAAATAATGCTTTAAAATTCTTCTCTATGAAAAAGTTATATTGATTGTTGAATATATTTAAGTTTTAATATAGAGCTTAATGCTGAACTAATGGCAATCTAATCTAATAAAAGAGTAATATTGAAATTGACCATTTCTATGGGATGCCTAAGCCACACCCACCAGACAATCAGAGCAGCTGTATGCAAATTAACCCAGCCAAGATGGAGGCCAGCAGTCAAGGAGCTAGAGTAAACAGCAGGCTTCTGTTGCACCAGGAGTAAACTGTCTGCCGTCTGGCTGGGCCTCTCTGTGCTCAAGGCACCAACATAGTTGCAACATTGTTTCAATTATAGAAGCCTCGAGCTGAAGCAAGCAGCAGGCTTCCGTTGTACCAGCGATGGAGGAAACTGCCTGCCTAGGCTAGCTGAACCTCTAACTAAGGTAACATTCTTTCAATTATAGAAGCCATGGAGCTGAAGCCAACAGGAGGCTTTGTTACCTGCCTAGGCCTTGGCTTAAAGCAACAGTATCAATTATAGAAGATAAATAAACCCTAGAAACCTGCTTCCAGCCAGCCTTGCTGGGACATTGGGTCAATGAGAGCTGTGGGCAGCCTGAAAGCCTGAAAACAGCCCTCAAGCCCACACCCAAGCTGACCACACCCCAATGGGGTGAGGGATCCCACTGGGGGGCTTGGCCAGCCTGCAAACAGCCATCAGCCCCTCACTCAGGCTGGCCAGGTACCCCAGTAGGTTCCCAAAACCTGAAGGGACTGTGGGCAGCCTGAAAATGCCCCTCAGCTCCTCACCCAGGCTGGCCATACCCCAATGGGGTGAGGTTCCACATTGGGGGGCTTGGCCAGCCTGCAAACAGCCATCAGCCCCTCACCCAGGCTAACCAGCCACACCAGGAGGTGGACATCCTCAGAGGGGTCCCAGACTGCGAGAGGGCACAGGCCAGGCTGAGGGACCTCCTGAGTGCACAAATTTTTGTGCACCGGGCCCCTAGTCTATACTAATAAAAGGGTAATATGCTAATTAGACCAGACATCCTTCCAGACAAAGCCATAGTGGCAGGGCCAAGGCAGAGGCAGTTAGAGGTAATCAGACCAGCAAAGGGGAGCAGTTAGGGCAATTAGGTTGGCAGGGGAAGAACAGTTAGGGAGATCAGGCTGGCAGGCAGGAGAATGATTAGGAGGCAGAGGTCCCGGATTGGGAAAGTGATGTCCAACTGCTGTTTTAGGCCTGATCTCACAGGGGCCTAAACCAGCACTTGGACATCCCCTGAGGGGTCCCAGATTAGAGAGGGTGCAGGCCAAACTGAGGAACATCTCCCTCCCATGCATGAATTTCATGCACCGGGTCTCTAGTTATTTAATAAATGCTTACAGAATAAATTTTCAAATTATAGAGTAAAAACTATGAATTAAAAATTTAGGTGTTTTATTTAAAATTGTTCCTTTGCAAATAGTAAAATGAAACAATTATATTTTAAGCACTTAAAAAACATTTTTCCCATTATTTCATATAAATGATCTGAGTTTTTTCATATTAAAGGAAAAGTTTCTGTATGGTAAACTAAAAAGAAATTACAGTGTAAGCTTTCTAAGCCAACACAGTTTGATTTACTAGTATAGTGAATCATAGGATTTTTCCAGGGTCATTTTCATTAATTACATAATTGTCATTAAAAAAATCTATCTAAACAGGAGATAAAAAATAATTGCACTGCCTTGACTAAAACTAGTGTCCAAAGGTTTGAAGAAGATATTGTATCACATATAAGATCAAGTCTAACATATCAAGTGATTTCTAGTTATTAAAAAATACTTTCTATCTGACTCTCTTAGGGATTAATTGTCCCCCCATTCGTACAGTTTGTTTCTGTTACACATTGACCTTGAGGTGGTGTGATTAAAACCCACCCACTAATTATTAATAACTTCATTCATTTAAGGTCTTATTTATGCTTCTGTTAATTATTAACTATTTCTTTCTTGAACTGAGATTTCTTGATGAAATATATATGTATTTGAACATTAGGTACTTATAGAAATTAAACAAGTATGGTTCTTAACAAGAAACTGAAATGTTTTTAAAGGTTTTATTAATATACTAGAGGCCTGGTATACATGCACCAGTTAGGTCTCTCAGCCTGGCCTGTTCCCTCACACAATCTAGAACCCCTCAGTGGATGTCAGAGAGGCAGTTTCAGCACCATCCTCACAGGCCAGGCTGAGGGAACCCACCGGTGCATGAATCTGGGCACCGGGCCTCTAGTATGCATATAAGATCTTCGGTTAATCTCTTCTTGTCCTCATCCCTCCTTTTTTCCCTCTGAGATTCATCAGTCTGTTCCATGTTTCCATGACTGTGCATTAAGTGTCTGCCCCCTGGTGGTCTGCATGTCATAGCTACCAGTCAAACGTTCAGATGGTTGTTTAGGCTTTTTAAAAAAAAATTTTTTTTATTGATTTCAGGGAGGAAGGGAGAGGGAGAGAGAGAGAGAGATGGAAACATCAATGATGACAGAGAAACACCAACTGGCTGCCTCCTGCACACCCCTACTGGGGATCAAGCCTGCAACCCAGGCATGTGCCCTCCACCAGAATTTAACCCAGGACCCTTCAGTCCACAGGCTGACACTTTATCCAGTGAAGCAAACAAGCTAGGGCTATGCATGTGTGTGGGTATGTGTGTGTGTGTGTGTGTGTGTGTATACACACACACTGAGTGGCCAGATTATTATGACCACCTGACGGTTGTAGGCAAATTAGCTATAATTTCACGATGAAGTTTGCTAGAGGGCCAGACCATTATAAATAGGAAAGCAGGTTGTTTACCACGACAGTGGAAGTGATTTTTTTCTGAAGATATGGGTAAACAATGAGATTTAACAGCCATTGTCTTCAAACTTACCTTAAGCAATGAGAATCAACTCCCTCATTTTACTTTTAATAAACCACTTAACTTTCTCTTCCCATCCTGAATCATTTAGGGAGTTGCAGACAAGTTAATAAATATTTCATAAATTTTTAGGTATAAGGACAAGGTTAGAGACCCCATCTATAGACTCTTTCAATAGTGGCCCTTATCTGTCATTTCATGCTTGCTTGTGTTCTGGCAGCAATTGACCTTTGCTGGCACAGATTTATATGAACAGTTTATAGTCAAAAGCAGTTGGGAGTGTTAAAAATGAAAACTAGAAATAGTTTATTTTCCAAGATGGGCTAACAATAAAGGGATTGGGGTGCATAGTTTTAGGTGTTAAGGTTTCCTAAGTGCCAAGATTGAGAGATAATATAGTATAAAATAATTTGGGTGCATTATGTTTAATCAAAATGATGTAATGCTTCTTTACTCCTTGCCAAAATGATCTCAGTAAGGAGCCTTGAATAAAAAGGCGAATATATGATATCAAAACAGTAAATTTCACTAAAATATTTTTCAGATTTGTATTTATAACTATTGCAAAACTTATAAATAAATAGTATAAATTAGATAAAATAATTGCAGTAAGACTAGGATCCCAGAACATTATTTTAATGTCATGGACTTTTACAGTTCTTACTGATACTAGAAAATGCTATTTTTGAGGCAGCAGAGAAAAGCATTTTTATTTACTTACTAGAGGCCTGATGCACAAAATTCATGCAAGGGTGAGGTCTCTACTCCTGGCTGGCAATCAAGGCCTATCAGGCCCTCTGATCCAGTCCCAATAGGGGGCCTGCCAGCCAGAGCCTGGGGACTGCTGGCCACTGGACAGGGCCTGTTGGCTGCCAGATGGGGCCTGCCGGACAGGGCTTGCCAGATGGGGGAGAAGAGGAAGAACGGGTGGAAGGACCAGGGGAGGGTGGCTGGCCATGAGAGGTTGACTGTGGGAGTGCACTGACCACCAGGGGGCAGCTCCTGCATTGAACATCTGCCCACTGGTGGCCAGTGTGTGTAATAGCAACTGATTGACTGATCATTCTAATCATTCCAGTCATTCAGTCATAATGGTTGTTAGGCTTTTATATATATAGATACCAGTTCTGTTATACCTATGCAGCTGTATTCAATTACATGGAAACAAATGAAAATTAGAATAAGCAAACTAAGTAACTGTAACAGTTGAAAATAACTGCTCACTAGTTCCTGAGATGTTGTTACCTACTGACTCCTCTTTTTTTTTTTTTAAATTCTAGCTAGATATACATCATTCCATTCAAAAGTCTCAGAAGGAAGCGGGGTGGAAAGATAGATTAACCAAATAACTTATATGCGTAACTCCTAGACACAGGTGATAATGTGGTGAAGGCAAAAGGGGGGCAGATGCAGAGTGAACAGGGTAAATGGGGGAATAAGGAGACATCTGTAATACTTTTAACAATAAATATCAATAAACTAGAGGTGCGGGGGGAAGCATTCCTTAGCCTGGCCTATGCCCTCTTGCAGTCTGGGAACCCTCTGGGGATGTCCACGTGCTAGCTTAGGCCTACTCCTTGGGGGAATGGGCCTAAACTGGAAGTCAGACATCCCTCTGGCAACCCAGGAGCCCTTGGGGGATGTCCACTTGCCAGCAGGAAGCAGGCCTAAGCTGCAGTCGGACATCCTTAGCACTGCTGAGGAGGCAGGAGAGGCTCCCGCCACCACCCTTGTGTTGGCAGCCATCAGCCTGGCTTGTGGCTGAATAGAGCTTCCCCTGTGGGAGTACACTGACCACCAGGAGGAAGCTCCTGCATTGAGCATCTGCTCCCTGGTGGTCAGTGTGTGTCATAGTGACCAGTCATTCCCAATTGTTTTGCTGTTGGTATCAATTTGGATATTAACCTTTTATTATATAAGACAGAGGCCTGATGCACAGGTGATGGTTGGCTGGTTTGCCCTGAAGGGTGTCCTGCTGGGGTGCCTGGCCAGCCTGGGTGAGGGGCTGATGGCTGTTTTCAGTCTGGTCACAGCCCTTTCATGGTGGGGGTCCCCACTGGGGTGCCCGGTCAGCCTTGGTAAGGGGCTGATAGCTGTTCGCAGGCTGGTCGAAACCTCCAGGGGGAACCCTCACCCCATGGGAGTATGACCAGCCTGGGTGGGGGGCTGAGGGCTCTTTTCAGGCTGGCAACAGCCCCTTCAGGGTGGGGGGGTCTATACTGGGTTGCCTGGCCAATCTGAATGTGGGGCTGAGGGCCGTTATCAGGCTGGCCATGGCCGCGGGCTGGAAGCAAGTATCTGGGATTTATTTAACTCCTATAATTGAAACTTTATTGCCTTGGTCCTGCTCAAAGCCTTGTCTGGAAGCAGGTATCTTGGGTTTATTTACCTTCTGTAAAAGAAACTTCGTTGCTGTGAGCGGAGCTCAGAGCCCGCAGGGCAGGTGGGAATCTTGGCTTCCTCCATCAACAGGGCAAAGCAAGCCTACTGTCTCGCTACAGCTCCCTGGCTGCCGCCATATTTGTGAGGAATGAGGGTTAATTTGCATATTATTCTTTTGCCTGGGCAGAAGACCCCCAAGCCCCTCCGATCGCCAACTTCATAGAGCCTAGGCCTCTGCGACCACCAACTCTGATCCTGCTCCCTGCCATCGCCAGCTCTGCCCTTGTCCCACTGCAGACTCTGGCCAAGGCTGCAGCCTGGGCAGGGCAACCCCAGACCCCTGCTTTGCCGGCTGCACCAGTTCCCAGGCCCCTGCAATCTCTGGCCTTGCCCCTGCCCTCTGATCACCTGTTGCATTTCTTGGGCCCCCTGTCTCCCTGGCCACCTGCCTGGTTAACAGGCCTGACCACTTCAGTGGTAGGGCTGAGCCGGACTTGGTGCCGCTATCTTGTGGCTATGGGGGAAGCCATCTTGTGGCCATGAAGGTGGCCATCTTTGTCATGAGTGACACCTAATTTGCATATTACTCTTTTATTAGATTAATAAATAAATAAGGCTTAGGGATTTTCCCATTGCCTGGGTGTTATTCCCATTGCCTGGGTGTTATTGAATAATATGAAAGTGTTTTCTGACTTAGAACTAAGTCAGAATATCAATAAAAAGTAAAGATTACAGCATGAAATTGAGTGCAAAAAAGTTTTTGGTATCCTTATGATAGCAAGTAATATGCTTTAACACTTACAGCTTCAATTTTCTTATCTAGAAAATTGTGGTAATAATGGCATTTACCTAAAGGGGCTGTTGCGAGAATTAGGTGCAGCCACTGTGGAAAACAGTATGGAGTCCCCTCAAGAAATTAAAAATGTAACTGAGTTTTGACCCAGCAATTATAACTCTGGGAATATACCTTAAGAATCCCAAAACACCACTTTGAAAGAATATATATACCCTTCTGTTCATAGCAGCAAAATTTACACTAGCCAAGATCTGAAAACAAACTATGTGTTCATCAGTAGATGAATGGATAAAAAAGCTGTGGTACATTTATACTATGAAACACTATGTAGTCATAAAAAGAAGGAAATCTTACCTTTTGTGGACAGCATAGATGGACTTAAAGATTATTATTCTAAGTTAAATAAACCAGTCAGAGAAAGGCAAATACCATGTGATCTCACTTATATATGGAATCTAATGGAAAAAAACAAACTGATGAATAGAAACAGTCACAGTTTCATGGAATAGACAGCTGTCCGAGGGGAGGTGGGAGGAGTAACTTAATGAAAGAAAATGAAGGGATTAGACAGAGAATATATATGCATAACCCATAGACACAGAAAGAGAGTGGTGATAGTCAGAGGGAAGGTGGGGGTTGGGTTGGGGGGGCGTATAGAAGGGCAAAGAGAGGAAATGGAGACATCTGTAATAGTGTCAACAATAAGCATTAAAAAAAAGAAAGTGTGCTTAAGGTATGTGGGAGAGTTTTTAGCACTTAGCTTTTTTTTTAAAAAAAAATAATTCTTAGTTTATTGTGATTCCATATACTAAGAATAAAAAATAAGGTCAAGTTCAAAATTCAGTCCAAGAAGAAAAAAAAATGATCTGGATTCAGGTGAATCCATTGCTGTTTGCACCATTTTCCCTAGAATTCTCTCCTTATTATTCCTAGCTATAAATTTTATATATAATAGTGATATTTTACATGTATTTCCAAAATTTGGCAATTACTAAAATTCAGCATCAGTTACTGCTTTGGGATGTTGAATAATCAATATCTTTTTGTGGATATTAATTTGTGGAATGTGCAACCATTCATATTTCTCATCATCTAAACAAGAAAAAAATCAATAGTAATATTTGATTGTACTCTGTATAATTAACACAGATATTCTATCTAATAAATGAGTAATATGCAAATTGACCATCACAAGATGGCTTCCCCCATGTGGTCAAAGATGACCACCACAAGATAGCCAGCAAGGGAGGGCAGTTGTGGGGGACCCCAGCCTGCAGGGGAGGACAGTTGCAGGGGACCAGGCTGGCAGAGGAGGACAGTTGGGGGGACCAGGCTGGCAGAGGAAGACAGTTGGGGGGGGACCAGGCTGGCGAAGGAGGGCAGTTGGGGGAACCCAGGCCTGCAGGGGAGGACAGTTGGCAGGGGCCCAGGCTGAAGGTGAGGACATTCAGGGGCGGACCAGGCTGGCCAGGGTGGACAGTTGGGGGTGACCAGGCTGGCAGAGGAGGGCAGTTGGGAGGGACCCAGGCTTGTAGGGGAGGGCAGTTGGGAGAAACTCAGGCCTGCAGAGGAGGTCAGTTGCAGGGGGGAGGAACCATCCTGGCAGGGGGAGGACAGTTAAGGGCAATCAGGCTGGCACATGAGCAGTTAGGCGCTGATCAGGCTGGCAAGGGAGTGGTTACGGGCAATCGGCAGGTGAGAGGTTGGGAGCCAGCAGTCCTGGATTGTGAAAGGGATGTATGACTGTTCGTTTAGGTCTGATCCTGCCAGTGGGATCGGGCCTAAACAGGCAGTCGAACATTTCTCAAGGGGTCCCAGATTGGGAAGGGTGCAGGTTGTTCTGAGGGACATCATCACCATCCACCACTCCCACTTCATGCACGAATTTTGTGCACTGGGCCTCAAGTATATTTATATTATAATAATAATATAGGACAAAATGATAGACTGAAAAATTAATAGGTCTGTTTAAATAAAAGATAAAAACTCTAAAGTGAAAACAAAAATTATAGATCAAAGCATTTGTCTTTTTATTAACAAACTAGAGGCCCAGTGCACAAAATTCGTGCACTTGGGGAGGGTCCCCTCAGTCCAGCTTACACCCTCTCCAATCTGGGACCCATTGGGGGATGTCTGACTTCCTAACCTGGGACTTAAACTGGCAGTCGGATATCCCTTTCACCACCTGGACCGCTGGCTACTAATCACTCACCTGTCTGCCTGTCTGATCGCCAATAATTGCCCTCACCTGCTGGCCTCATCGCCCCTCACTGCCTCTGCATGCTGGCCTGGTCACCCCTAACTGCCCCAACCTGCTGGCCTGGTTGCCCCTTACTGCTCCTCTGCTGGCCTGGTTGCTCCCAACTGCCCCCACCCACCAGCCTAATAGCCCCTCACTGCCCCCCCTTCCAGCCTGGTATCCCCCAACTGCACCCCCCTGCCAGCTTGGTCACTCCTAACTGCCCCCCGTGCCAGCCTGGTCACCTCACACAGCCTGCTATTCAGTTCTTTGGTCATCCTTCACTAACCCCCCTACTGGCCTGTTCGTAAGCAGCCATCTTGTGAGGTTGTGAGGTTCAATTTGCATATTACCTCTTTATTATGTAGGATGGTATGAGAATCTATACATTTAAAATGAGATAATGTAGAGCAACAATTTAAAATTGTTTTATTCATAAAAATACAAATGTTTCCATTTCTATATTCTCTGTAATTGTTTGAATATGTCAGTATAAGAACTGAAATATATATTTTTTTTATATTTTTACTTCAGTTTTTAATGAGACCCATTAATTGACATTTAAATTAGCTGCTCCAAATAAGAATGGTTTGTTGTCATTTAAACAACTCTCATCAGAAGCTCAGATACAGGTGTGGCCTATTATAAGGTCATCAGCTATGTCAATCATATTTATTTTGTATAATTGATAGAAACTTTCTGTCCCTTATTGAAATATGCGGTCTTTAAAATATGTAGAATAAGATGAAATATTTTATAAGCCCCTCTTTCCTCACCAACAACAAATTATGTGATTTGAAAAGAAGGTTATATGATAGTAACAGGTTGTTCAGTAGCAAATTCAAGGACTTTTTTAAGTATAGCCAAATATGGAGATTCTATTGCCTATTTTAAACCACAATTTTTGCTGTATGTAACAGCAAAGGATTGCAATTTGTTTAGCATACAAATCAAGTAGTGTATCTAGTTTTTCTCATTTTTGTTTGATTTGCAAATATATGTATATATTTGCAAATATATATATATATATATATACACACACACACATATATATATGCACCAGAATTGAACACTTTATTTTTTATTGACACAGATAGTCTGTGGGGGAGAAAGTTGATTCTTGCTTTAGATACCTACCAAAGAAACCCAAATACTATTTATATTCTAAAATCAATATCTAATCTAATAAAAGAGTAATATGCAAATTTACCATCACTACAAGACACCTAAACCATGCCCACCATCCACGCCCACCAGCCAATCAGAGTGGCTGTATGCAAATTAACCCAGCCAAGATGGTGGCCAGTAGCCACAGAGCTAGAGCAAACAGGAGACTTCTGTTGCACCTGTAATGGAGCTCAAACTGCCTGCCTAGGCCGGTCAGGCCTCCCTCTGCTCAAGACAACAGTTTCAATTATAGAAGATAAATAAACCCCAGAAACCTGATTCCACCCAGCCTCGCTGGATTCTTGGGTCAATGGAAGCTGTGGCCAGCATGCAAATGGCCCTCAACCCCTCACCTAGGCTGGGCAGGCACACCAGCATGTGGGCATCCCCCAAGGGGTTTGAGACTGCGAACTGCTAGAACTGCTAAAGGGCACAGGCTGGGTTGAGGGATCCCCCCCTTGAGTGCACAAATTTTTGTTCACCGGGCCCCTAGTATTTATATAAAAGACTATAAGACCCCTTGTATTTCCTCAGAGACACCCATTATTTGTCATTAACACACATATTTTGTAACACAGTTTTTTATACAAAAGTACATTTATTGTTATTTTAATATAATAGCATGAAACAGATAATTTCTTATAGAAAAATTTTGAAAACATCGGTAGGATGGTTATAACTATTATAATAATGTACACATTTTATTTATAAATATAGCATTTCTCTTATTATATATTCCCCAAAAGAAATTGTTCTAGAATCAAAATAAATTGTTCTAAAGTCAACAGCTATTAAAAACATTGCTTTCTGTTATCTGACAAAATCCAAAGCAATATGAGAAACTTGTTTGTTCAGTTTTCTGTTTCGTATCCAGAAAAGTCCTTGCTGAATGTATAAAAATTACTCGGAAAGTTTTGATCTAACATAATAAAACATCAAGTTGAACTTAGTTTGGCTCAGTTTACTATCTAAGTCTGCCAGTGCTATAACATATCCTATATTAAAAGCTAATTATCTTACAAAACTAAAAGTGAGACAAATAGTTTAATTGCAAAAATAACAATAATTTATATCAAATAAAAAATTATTTGTGTGCTAAAAAGAGTAGTAACTATGCTGCAATACTCATCTTAACATTAGAGACCTGAAACTTAGGCCTTTCAGTCTGAGGTTAAAATTGTAATTTACTGTTCTTTGTAACAATGTATAAAATCATAAATATCATATATACATACATATATGGTTAAAAGATGCATTAAAATGTCTAAGTCAAAAAGACTTTAATTAGATTTTACATGAAAGTATAAATACACTAGGGGCCCAGTGCACAAAAATTTGTGCACTCGGGGTGGGGGGGGTCCCTCAGCCTGACCTGTACCCTCTCACAGTCTGGGACCCCTTGGGGGATGTCCGCCTGCTGGCGTGCTTGGCCAGCCTGGGTGAGAGGCTCATGGCTGTTTGTAGGCTTGTCAAGTCCCCCAGTGGGAACCCTCACCCCATGGGGGTGTGGCCAGCTTGGGTGAGGGGCTGAGGGTCGTTTTCAGGCTGCCCACACCTCCCATTGACCCAAGGTCTCAGCAAGGCTGGCTGGAATCAGGTTTCTGGGGTTTATTTATCTTCTATAATTGAAACTTTGTTGCCTAGAGCAGAGGCCTTGGCAGGCAACAAAGCCTCCTATTTGCTTCAGCTATGTGGCTTCTATAATTGAAACTTTGTTCCCTTGAGCAGAGGCCCAGCTGGCCTAGGCAGGCAGTTGAAAAGGAAGCCTCCTGTTTGCTGTAGCTCTGTGGCTGCCGGCCTCCATCTTGGCTGGGTTAATTTGCATACAACTGCTCTGATTGGCTGGGGGTGTGGCTTGGCTGGTGGGTATGGCTTAGGTGTCTCAAGTGATGGTTAATTTGCATATTACTCTTTTATTAGATTAGATACTTGTACTAGAGGCCTGGTGCACAAAATTCATGATGGGAGGGATCTCTTCAGCCTAGCCTGCACCCTCTAATCCAGAACCCCTTGGGGGATGTCTAACTGTTGGTTTAAATGGGCAATTGGACATCCCTCTCACAATCTGGAACCACTGGCTCCTAACTGCTCACCTGCCTGTCTGCCTGATTGTCCCTAGCTGCCTCTGCCTGCTTGCCTGATCAGCCCTAACTGGCCCCTCTGCCAGCCTGGTCACCCCCAACTCTCCCTCTTTCCGGTCTGGTCACCCCCAACTGCCCCCTGGCTGGCCTGGTTGCCTCTAACTGCCCCCCCCCCCACTGACCTGGTTGCCCCAAACTGCCACCCTCTATCATTCTGTTTGGCCCCAATTCCCCCCCCCCCC